>JBBBDQ010000423.1:2175000-2265000 GCA_037127315.1 Ascarosepion bandense | reverse complement strand
TGTGATAGGTGTGCATCATGCGAGCGTATGTCTCTTTTTTTAAAAAAACTTGAAACTCCATTTTTACTGTTAAATAGTGAAAGTTGATGGGAGGAGAAAATTGATATATAGTGCCTCTCTTATAGCAAGGTGACTTTGATATGATTTTAATAGTATTTTTGTATTTTCAATCAAAATTTCTTTAATGTTATTTTAAGTTATATATCTCGTTGTTCAAACAGGTTTCATTGAATAACATAGATATGTTTATTTTCATAATGATCCTTTCTAGTTCTATTTTCTTGATGTTAATTCATCAGGAAAGGCATCATAGATTTTTGCTTCTCAAGTACTTTTGATCTTCTCCAAGATCCTCCTGAGGGGTTAATTACAAAGACAAATTGTAACTATGATCGTTGTGGTGGTGATTTTTAAAAACTCTTGTGAATGCATTGTTATAATTATTTTACAATTTCAAATTTATCTGTTGTAGCTATGGAATTTTGTGCAAAATAATCATCCCAATATAAGAGAGCTAACCAGAAATTGGTAGAAATGCAAAATGGTATTAAAACGTTGGTTAAATGCACTTCAACATGTTGCTAAACTCGCAATAAAATTTTTTTGAGTGTTCATTGGTTGCTTGCTTTTTATATAAAGGGCGTTTAGAATTTTAAGTTTTGTTTATTATTTTTGGGGTGTATGTAATATACTGGTATGGTCAAATATTTTCTTGTATTGTGAAAGTGGACAGGAATGTGTTTTTAGAAATTGTGCAATAAAACTTGTATCTTATAAACAATATGTAAAATGTTTTGATAATGTGTTTGTCACAGTTACGATAAATTTGTTTTTGTAATTCACCCCCCGAAGATGATCTTGGAGGAGACTGAAAGTACTTGGGTAGAAAAAAAATTATAGTGTTTCATCTTAACTTATTAGAGAAATTAAAAGGATTATTATAAAAATAGACTTAATATGTCTATATTATTTAATGTAAACGTTTGAATATATATATATATATATATACACACACTAACACGTCACCCCCACCAAAACAAAAATGTGATTTAATGCACAAGAAACCGATGGGGGTCAGTTGGATGTATGCTGAATTATAAAAAATTATCTGCCATTTTGTCACTGAGCTCCTTTTCTCTGATGTTCTACCTTAGTGTACACCTTTGAGAGTTAGTTACTTTTGTAAGCTTCAAGCATCTGCTTTCTCAAATCAATGGTTAAAAATGGCCTTGAGCGAGCAAAACCTGAGGGTCTTGGCAAAGGCCATCCTTCTTTGAACATTGTGGACAGATAAAAGAAACCACATCGCTTGAGGACTTTCAACAGCAGCAACAACTAAAATGGTTATCACATTATGTAATTCAAAGAGAGAAAAAAATGACAATCAAGATGCTGACATTTCACAAGACAAAAAGGTTAGGACGAAAACCATCACCAACACAGAAAAGAGCAATAAAAGCCACTGGACTTGAGAAATCAATTTTCCTGAAAAACTGATTAAAGAGAAAAATTTTATAAATTTTAACTAAATGTAATACTACTGCTCAGTCAAAGAACGGCAGATGTTTCCTTATAAGGAAACAATTCATATGACCATTTAATATTACCATTGTGTGTATTTATGTAAATCTTATCAGATGGAATGTATCTATAGAAGCGACAAAAAGAATATAAAAAGAGACTGGAATATTAAGGTATTAGATATTAAATTATGTCACTCAGCATCCTTGATAATATAAAAATGTAAAAAAAGAGCTATCAAATCCAGTGAGTACGATAAGATACCATGAGAAAGAGGAGTAGAGGTTTATTCCTTGTTCAAAATTGGGTTTCTGGTTCCTTGTCATTCTCTTTCAGTAAGCACTTAATCTTAATGGCATCATCACCTTGCTTGGGGTGAAATGATAAAACAAAGAACAAACAGAAAATTGGAATTCTGAACAATAGCCATTATATGCATCTTTATCACAAAGAGACAAGTGCAAATGTTAATTTTGAATATGGAAAGCATTAACAATCAAATACATTTTCTCTGTTCGGCCAGTTGTGTGAATAGAAGATGTTAGTGCTCAGATTCTGGAATTAAAATGCTGTGATCTTCGAAAGAAAATAAAACAAAAAAAAAAAAAAAAATGAAATTACCATTATAATCATTAATTATTATTGGACGCAATGTGCAAAAGAATATTCATCAAAGGTCTAATGAATCATTTCATTCTACAAGAACCTTTCAGATAACTACCAGTTTTTCTTTTTAAGTAGCTAAACTAACCACACTGAGAAGCAGCCATCACAAAATATTTAATTCAGACCAAATTGCTAGTATTTGTCAGACATTGTAAAGATCACAGAGCCATTACAACACTGAATATAAATAGATAGTACAAAGCTTATTGATAGACTGACTTAGTACTAACAAGCATTAGCTGTGCACACATTTTTATTGAATGTTATATGCAGAGCATGTACAGTTTAAGAATCTTCAAAATTTTAAAAAAGAAAAAAAATATCAAGGGATTATTTTGTAAGTTTTATTTTCAAATTATTGCCTCAATCAGTTTCACATAATTCTATGCTGTAACCAGTTGTATTGATTAATCAACAAATATCGATGGCTTTTAATTTACTATTTCAAACTTTCATTTATTCAAAAAAAATGAGTGACATTTAGTAATCACTCAGTGATAAAAAAAAGAAAAAAAAAAGCTTTCTTGATAAATCACACTGTAAGCATATAACAAACAAACATTACAAAATTCAAAAATGGCATTCTTGAAAGTCAAATGCAAGATGGTCGACCATATAACATGGATATTAGACAACAGATGGACATCACAAATAGCAGATGGATATTCAGGAACTCAGAAATGGTAAAGAGGAAAACTTTCTTTGAGATGGAATCAACTGATAAGTAGTATTAGAAGGAACTGGTTATATCCTGATAGAAAAAAAAAAAAACACACACACACACACACACACACACACACACACACAAAAAAAAAAAAAAGATGGTGCAATATTATGCAGATAGACTAAAAGATTTAAATCTGAGTGGTTAAGAAAGATTTAAAAAATTTGAATGTATTTTTAATGTAAAGATATTCAATTTATAAATATCAAATTTAATAAAATATCATCCAACACTGAACAAAAAATTAATTCAGCTAATAATTTTAAAAGCAGTTTACATATATCATTACTATGGTTGTCCTTTGAGTTCAAAGAATATTTTGTCTTGCAATTCATCAGTGGATCTGAATGAATTTTCCAAAAAAACCTGTGCAAGAAAAATTTATTATGGAGGGAAAAAAAAATAAATAAAAATTTCACCGCATTCGGATAATAATCCCACATACCTCATGTCTAGCCTGGGGGGAGTTTTTATCTTTTGTGGCTATTAGATCTGTAGATCCCATCTGCCTATTCTGCCAGAAATCAGTTTTCACATGCAATGGGGCTGACTGACCCAAAGTTATTGAGGGTTTGGACCCACTCACTTCTCTCAAACCGTTTGAACAATAGTCAAACCCAATTATAAGTTGCATACTCACTTGCAAAAGTCCTTAACATTACATCTCATTCAATTGTGGTATATTCTAAGTCCTTATAAGAAGATTTTCACAAAAGTCAGTTTAAAAAATTTTTAGGGGGGGGGGGGTAGTTTAATACTTAATAACAATACAAACTTTATCTCCACTAAAATATTAATTAAGATTAATATATGCTGTCTAAAAAAAATGACAGCATATTTCTTAGAACCTTATTTAAGTTTTCAAATAAGTTTTTAAATATACTTTTTTCAATTACAACATTAATACATACCAGTAAGTAATACCAGTATATTTATGCAAATAAATATATTCTTTAAAGTTTACCCATTTTCTCATCCATTCATGAATATCCACTATTCCAACATTTTTTTCAAATTTCATAGATGATTCTTATTTTTCATCATTCATTTTTTAGAGTAGTTTGCCATTGCTATAAAAACACTGCCACTAGGTATCCACTTTCTAAGGGAAATAATTAGTGACATTGAATGCTGCAAATATTAGACAAAAAAAAAAAAAAAAAAAAAAAAAAAAAAAAAAAAACATGCAAATATATTTAGTGTACTACCTAGTAAAGTGATAATATGAATTTAAGCCGTACAATACATGATGTGATGAGAAAAATGACACCATTTTTTTTAATTTTGCATGCGCATTTTGTTTTCTGTTTTGTCAACTGCACAGCATAGTAGGGTCAGTTGAGCACTGTCTGTGAGAAAAAAAGAAGCACCATGACGCAATTCACTCCAACAGAAATTTGGAAATGACATACTGTACTGCTTTACATTCATGCCAGAAGCTCCAATATGAACATTTCAGAGTGTTTGGGTATCAATCTGAGGACAGTGCAGAGGATTTGAAAAGAGTTAGAGGAGTCTAATGGTGATTATGAAAGTGTTTGGAGTGATTAATAAAGATGATAACATTATGAGTCCATTGATGTTCCCACAGGGCTTCAAAGTCAACAGAGAGGCCTACATCAAGTGCCTTGGGAAAGTATTGTCGCTCTTGGTCAAAAAAGTGGCTACTGGAAGATCCTATGCCTGGCAACATGACTGCACCATGCCACACAAGCAGGAGAACCCTGTCATGGCAGTCAGACAATTTTTGCAGCCACATCATCCCTTACATCTGGCTATCTAACTCTGATATGAACATTTCAGACTAACTCCCCCAGACTACAGTTAAGCAAGAGACTAAAAACTTCTTATAATACCAAAGATGAACTGAATCCAAGGATTATGGAAGTATTCAAATTAAGCAAGGAGACTCTCCAAAAGATTTGCATGAGATTCTGAAGTTCTCTGGAGGCCGTGGTTGAGGCTAATGGCAATTAAATAAATTTAATCTTTAGTATTTCAAGATGTTTTAGTCTAGTTTTGGTAAATATACCTGTTAAAATAAGATGTCAGTGTTGTTTTCATTTTTGCATAACTTAGGCAATTTATCCAACTCACCCCATATAGTCAAAACAGTAACTACTGATACAACTTTAAATCTAAATTTTATAAATTCACGTACCTAAGAGACTTGTACAAATGGATGGCAGAATAGAGGCCGGGAGAGATAATAACGGGATAAATAAAGAATAAGTTGTGGAGTGCCATGTTTGTTCACATTTTGAATGGAATTGGCGCATAGTGAATTGTGGCCCAGCATGCTTAATAAACTAACCTTATATCACATTATTCTTGTTAGTGAGGGGGGGGGGTCTATTCTTACTAAGTGTTTCATACATGTGGCCTTGTGTCATACTAAATCTATGCGATACTGCCTGAGAACGAGACACTGTTCTGTGCAGAAAAGTGTCCAAACAATCATTTGTACCAATAACAGTAGGAATGATCCTCCACCCCACCCAGACTGATGTATGTAGAGGAAAACAAAGTCAAGGGTGGGAGACTGAATCCCAGGCAGTAAAGCAGCACTTTCTACTGCTCTGACCTCAATAATAAGCAAAATAAAAACCTGTGTGGCAAGGTGAGAAACACTGACCCAATTTTCCAGGCTTCTTAACAAGCAAAAACCTCTTGGCATCACTGAGAAAGATTTTTAATTTCAATTAATTTACTCATGTCAATTCCATGAGGCTGGTTTTGGGTGAAAAGCAGAAGACAGGGTGTGGCACTGAGATGTGAATGCACAAATCTTAGTAAAATTTTCAGGTCTAAGTAACTAAAGAAATTAAATAAAATTAAGCTGATCCAAAGTTAATTTCTTTCAAAGAGGAAAGGTTCAAGGTTATAAAAAAAAAAAAAAAAAAAAAAAAAAAAAATGAAAGACTTTATTTTCATGATTTGTAAATAAGTGTGTGTGTGTGTGTGTGTGTGTATATATATATATATATATATATATATATACACACACACACACACACACCTTTTTTTTCAGCTTTCCCTGATGATCCGTTTAGGTGAAACCTAGGTAGGTCTGTCTGGCTCACTAGGTATTCTTTACTTATATATAAGCAATCGGAGTCTAACCGTACTGATGAGCTGTGATACAGCAAAACAGATCTGTCTGCGGATGACTATATATATATATATATATATATTATTTATGGGCAGCAAGGATTCATCTAAGTTTTGTTAACTACAACTGATAGGATATGTCTAATTTTTTTTTAATTGTATTTTTACAACTGTACATCAGGATCAAAATTGTTGATGACTGTCCAAAGATTATGCTTTGTTCTGTTCTTGTTCAAGTACTTTTAACTGCTTTAACCATTATCGAAATACTGGTTGTTGCCAATGTTACAAACAAGATTCCATTTGCTATATATATTTTGGCATTTGGGAGTGTGGGATATTGGGATTCAAATTAATCCAAAGTGATTTCATATATAAAACTGTCATACAGAGCTAAATCACACCAGAAAAGAATATATAAAATATTTATACATATCATTTTCTATGCATATAAAAGACGTCATATCTGATGGTGAAAAATATTTTAATGCAAATGGTTTCATTTGTACAATAATGGCTCCTAGAATTTGGACTTTTTTCTTACAATATTTTAATATCATATACTAATATTTGTCTTACGTTTTATAGCTGCATTTTGATTATGCGAAGGGAGAGGGGGGGGGAGAAGAAATTTTTAAAACTAATATGGTAAGACAAGTATATATCTTAGAAGTAGTACAAACTAATGGATTGGCAGTCCACTGTTTGTAGTGATGGACTTTATTAAATGTGCTCCATACTTAGTAGAGAATTACAGATGGTAATATTTTTATTATAAGTTTATAAACTGTCTGGCAAGATGCTAATAGGATTGTACCAAAACACAATGGCTCTTGGGTTGCAATGAACTTTGTTTTTGTTATAGAGTTATAATAAAAATGTTACTAATTGGAAGTCTAACTACACTGATGAGCTGTGATACAGTGAATCAGGCTTGTATGTGGACGACTTAAATTAAGCTGATCCAAAGTTAATTTCTTTCAAAGAGGAAAGGTTCAAGGTTAAAAAAAAAAAAAAAAATGAAAGACTTTATTTTCATTTTTAATTTAATTTTTGCTTCATTTACACAACAATTCATCCATTGCATCTTGTACATACATAAAATAGTTATCAATATTTTACAAAACAGTCATCTTTTCTTCTCTTAATTTTTTGTAACGAAAACACAAACATAAAAATGTGTGAATGCAGAATGTCATTATCAGCATACTATCTATCTCTACATTTTATAATGTAGGGAGAGATAGTGTGTTGATAATTCCTCAGCATTACCAAAAACCCTTAGAAAATAAAAGTAGCAGAGAATTTTTCAGTATTTTATCAGAATATATTAGACTGATTCATAACTAATTTCTGTATGCTTATTACTTAGAATATGTTCATCTTTAAAATTGATTTCCTGAACACACACACACAAAGTCTATCCAGAATGTATCCAGGAATTCTGGATATCTCAAGAATCAAATGTGTGTGTGTGTGTGTGTGTGTGAGAATTTATAATCCAATCAAGAAGAATCTTAGTAAAAATGATTGAACACTCCCTTGGGATTACTTAACAGGAGAGATGCCAACAAGCAAGCCAGTGTGACCATCACAATGACTAACAGTTTAGATACTTTACTGGAGTTTATTGGCAAAACATCACTCAGGCCTCCTAGCCCCCATCATATAGTCTAGATTTAATTCCTTATCACTTCAAATTTTGCCAAAATGTTAAATTATCGCTGAAACATCAATGATGATTTCAGTAAGGCAATCCTGAAGAAAAGAGAAATTTATACTACACGCACTATTTTTTTTTCTTTTTTAAGTAGAAGAGATGCATAGCATGTAAGCATGCAAGGTCTTAAAGGGACTACTTTGAAGTGGACTAAGGTGATATTGTCCTAGATAGGACATTATTTTTTTTCTTTTTATTTGCATGATGCTTCCTAGGTATAGTTTATTCATATAGTTTTGATACTTTACAGACTAAAGAGCAATTAAATCAAAAGTGATTGCTAATAACTGAAGTACAAAAAAAATTAAAATTACAGTTGCTAAAAAGAACCATTCTGTGATTTCTTTGGCATTTTCTATTGGTAATCAGACTGAAGTGGAATGAGATATCAAAATACATTCAGGATTTCTAAAAGAAAAAGTCGCAATATTCCATCCCATAGTCAGCTGTTAACAGGAAAGAAGAAAAAGAAAAACTGAGAAATTTACATTAACTAGAAAAGGATGCCCGAGTAAAACCATCATATAAAATCCAAAATAACTATGTATTATATAATAATACTACTAATAATAATGGCCATATGCGTGCGTACTTGCTTCAATTATTTTGTATGTATAATACCTGTTCTTCAGAATTATGACATATTTTGAAGTAATTTCCATAGATTAAATTTTTCATTTTGATAATGAAGTAATGAGATATTTCTAATTAAAAATAAAATCTTACAATGACAGAATTAAACAGAGACCAATTACATATTTTTGTATATTTGTGTTGCTAATATATTTGTTGATAGAAAATGTTTACACTTATTTTTAACAAATTGAAACATTTCAAATTTCTTTGTAGCTTAAGTTTCAGACATTGTTTTACATATAAAACTAATAGGCAATCAAGAAAAAACAAAATTTACATCTCTTCTCTACATACAAAATAAACATGAAACACACATACAGAAACAATAGGTCAAAAGTTAGAGACCCATTCTGTAGATTTTTAAAATTACCTAAAATTTGAAGGTTGTGATTGTTTTATTTCGTATTTAATAATAATAATAATAATAATAATAGAATTAACCCATTACTGCATTAAATTCTCTTAAAATCCTATCTCCTTTTGCCTAATCTACCTTGGTGGCTAATGGTAATCTTAGGGGTGGTGGATTTTAAAGTTTAGATTAGCCCGTCTCTCAAAAAAATTGGATGCCATGCACTAATGGATTAAAAAAAATTCAACATCATTGCTTTGTAGGAGTTAATTCAACCAAAGAAGGTATGAAACTTACTAATTAATTCCAGAGGTTGGATTCAAAAATCAAACACGTGTGTGTGTGTGTGTGTGTGTATACACAATGCCCCTAAAGCCTGGACACACAGGAAATTCCATTATTTTTTTTTTTACACTTCCACTGATTAAACAGTTTTGTTGAAAGAAAAAAAAAAAGTCTTTTTGTGTTCTGCTAAAAAAGAAGTTGTACTAAAAAAAAAAATCACAGATGCAACATGATTGATTTATCAGATGAAGAGTGAATGTGCGAAAATTGATGGCAATATGGAGCTATTGCATTGAGTTAAAGCAAATCTTGCAAAGCACATCAACCTCTGCATCACAAATGATGAAAAAAGATGTTATTAATATTCAAATTCAATAAAATGTTGCTAAAAATTTAATTTCTTGAAAACACTCATTTTTACCAATGTGTATGTATGTACATACACACATGCTAAACTACTCACACAAATGATTTCATGGTGAAGATTTGTTTACAACAATCCACAGCTTTTGAAAGAACTGCAATAAAACAACTGGTGCATGATTGTGATACAAAATAACCAAATAGGAGAAGGTTTGTTGTCCCTAAAGATAACCTTTCTGGAATAATGTCGAAGCCAATGGACTGTATATATATATTTAACTATAACCCTACCCAGAAAGACAAGTTGAATGAAGATGACTGTTTACCTCTAGATTAGCTGTCATTCAAGGCAAAAGGGCAGTCTGCGTTCCCATTTTGCCTGTAGCTTAAGATGAATTTGTGCATTTCCCAAAGTGAACAAAACAGAATCAATTGAAATTTGAACTCAGCTTTCTGATTCCATCCTGCACCAATAACCATCATGCTAGCTTCACAGCCACACACACAAAAAAGGAAAGAGATACTTATATATGAGTTGGGAACAAATATAGATCAAAGTCTGACAATGATAAAATAAAAAATAGGAAATGTTTATAAATCTAACATGTTTCACTTTTATTAAAGCTTCAGAGAAAGAGATATGGACAAAAAGAAGAAATAAGTACTGTTTTTTTACTTTTGTATTGTTTGATTTTCATTGGTTAACCCTGTTTCATGTATATCTGACTTGTTAAACAGTATAATTTGTGGCATTCCACATTCGTTACCTATATTTCAATGTTTAATCAGACAACTTAAAAATTTCAGGAGTTCCACATGCGCATTGTTTTTTTTCTGCACAGTCAGTAGGACACTGTATGAGAAAAGGAGCACCATGACACAATTCACTGTCAGAAATTTGGAAACAGCATATTTTACTGCTTGGTATTCACACTGGAAGCTCCAATGCAAATATTTCAAAGGGCTTGGAGGTCAATTTGAGGACAGTGCAGATGATTCGGAAAGAGTTGAAAGAGTTTAACGATGATTAGAAAGAGACGGCAGATCAGAATACTCATTGTGGTCATAAGAAAAAAGAACTTCCAGATTTGTTAGTAAGGGCCTCAGACTCAACATGGAGGTCCACATTAAGTGCCATATAGAGGTAGTGCTGCTATGGGTCAGAAGGGTGGCTGCTGGAAGACCCTATGTCTAGCAACAGAACTCTCCACCATGCCACACAAGCAGGAGAACTGTCATGTCTTTTTTTGCAACCACATCATCTCTTCTGTCTGGCCACCAAGACTGCAACTTACTTGATTGTTATATGTCTATGGCACTAAAACTTGAAATATCATAGATGAACCAAAGCAAGGATTATGGCAGCATTCACCAATTTAAACAAGGAGACCGTCCAAAAGAGGTGGAGGAAATTCTGGTGATCATGGTTGAAGCCAATCCTGATTTTAGTAAATATATTTGTTTAAAAGAAATTTCAGTATTATTTTCATTTTTGCTTCATTTGCACAACAATTCATCCATTGCATCTTGTACATACATAAAATAGTTATCAATATTTTACAAAACAGTCATCTTTTCTTCTCTTAATTTTTTGTAACGAAAACACAAACATAAAAATGTGTGAATGCAGATCGCCCCTATCGCCATTATGTCCCAAAACAGACTGAAAATATTTTATTCAAATTTGATCTTTTTAAATGATGTTTTCAGAAAAATATTACTATGTTGTGCCATGTTTGTTTTTACTCTTGTAACAAAGGCACTAAATGGAATCATAATATAGACTTCCTTCTTTAAAGTCATTTTTTCCCAATGTGTATTTAATTCAAAAGAGAAAAATCATGCCTGACTTGTATCATACATTGACACCTGGTGGCTATCATCCACAATGCACCTAATGTATACACATGAATGATTAAGAGGGAAAAAACGCTTACTGAATAACCTTACAATTACCAAATTGTTCCGGACTCTTTTCCTCAGCATTCCTATTTTTCTGCTCACACAATTATATGAATGCTGATGAAGCAATAATTGCAGAGCCACTAAACACATTAAGCACTTATAAATTTGTTAAGGAACTAAGGCATGAAATGAAGCTGACACAACAGAAAGGCTGCCTTGTGCTTGTCGCCTGTGTCATATATAAAGTGACTACTAGTGCTTTTCAAGATAATGGTGAAACAGAAAAGCCGATTTCACACTGACTACATCCAGGCAATAAAAGGCTTCCACCTTGGTTAATTAAATTCAAGGTGACTGAATTCTGTGGTGGTGGTGGTTATAAAAAAAAAAATAAAAATAAATATATATATATATATATATATATATATATATATATATAATAAAATAAATAAAAGGAATCAAAGTACAAGAATTTATGAATTAAAAGAAGACAAAAATGGGAGAGATTTTTATGGAAACTTATATATTAACGTCACGGTATCTACCCGGTTACCAGTATATATTAATACCATAGTAACTATCTGTTTTATATATTAATGCCATTCTACAGGATTTGATAGAAATACCTTTCAGATAATGGTGTGACAATGGTGTCTTCATCTAGCTAATGTCATTCCATTTTGTGGGAGGTTTTTATGCCACACTGCATAATGTTTAATGAATTAAAGGAATACTCTGTCTTGTAATTCTACTCCATTTTCTTTCTATCTCTCATTTTTTTTAACCCATTACCATTCCTCCATTTTCTCCCCCCCAACCAATGCTTTGCTTAGTAATTAACATAATTAATGGCTGTGTATTGTGTGAAACACTAATCACAATGTTGACACATTCTACACTGATCCTAGATAGATCTGCTAATCCATGAATCCATGCATGAATAAACCTATCATTTTTTTATGGGCAGTATATTAAGAAAACTAGTTTCTGCTGTGACTGAAAAGATTTTGCAGAGGGTAAAATAATGTTTTATACAAGATGGTCATTTTTAAAAAAAATTTTTTTTAATAATCATATCACCCCAAGCAAGGCATTTTACTGCCACTGTTTTGCGGGGGGGGGGGGGGGGGGGGGTACATAGGAGGAAAGTTATGAGAAAGAGTGACAGGTTATGGGGGGGGGGGAGTCAGGAAGTAGGTACGAGAAGGATGAGAATACTGATGAGAGTAATATTAAGTTCTACTTTGTATTGAGTACTCTTTATAAAAAGTAAATGCATGAACAGTAGGTTTTAATCAACCTGTTCTTTCATATATATATATATATATATATATATATTTATTTTTTGAAAAGTTATTATCCAGCATTAATTTTATAGCGTGTACATATATTTGAGTTGTTATACTTGTTATTTTATCAAACAGTAAATTAATGACAAGCATACTAAACTGAGACAGGTACACTTTTCCTTTAGGGAGTTTTCAAATGTGTAGCCATTAAAAATATTGTTTATAGTAATAAGAATTTTTATATATATATATATTATATATATCTACTAAATGACATCTGAGATATATGTGATTGAGTAGATGTGACTTAAATGGTATAAAAATCTACAACAACAGGCCTGTGCATTTGAGTGTTGTAATAAAGAAAATGTTCCTTCCTGTGTGGTTTCAATGTTTTTCCTCTGCCAAGGGGAAAAACAATATTAAGTATTAAGAATTATTTTCCACCCTACAACCCCTTTCTCCACAGACAAAACATTGTAAGCCTCTTGCTGCTCTATCACTATTTCCATGGAAAGTGTTCAGGCAAACTACATTCCCTAGTTCCACCAATTCTAACCTTCACAGCTAAGACCCATCATGCTAAGCACATTGTAGAAAGCCACCCTCATTCCCTTTGTATTCCATTGGTGAGATAGATGTAAGTTTCACTCAAGCAGCTTCTTCCTGCAAACTGCTGCTTTGTAAAACCAATTTCCAAGAGGATGCTTCCTTGATCAATACAATAGCTGAATCAATAGTTAAATCCAATTCTAGAAAGGTTGGGCCACTGCGTCAGGCCAGGAAGTGTTTTCTGCCTGAATCCATCTTGCACATGTATAAATCAACCATGCATAGAATACTGTTGTCGTATCTGGTCAGGCACCCCTGCTGTTCATCTTGGGGTTCTAGACAGGTTCCAAAGGAGAATCTGTAATGCGATTGGTCCAGACCTGGCAGCTTGACTCCACCCTCATTTCCTTTGAGAGAGATATATATAATCTCCACTCATTCAGCAGCTTCCTGCAAACAGATTTGTAAAACCAACTCCCAATAGGATGCTTAACCTGTTCAGGTCTAGTGTCATCTTTCCCACATTATCCCTATAAACCATGACACTCTGTAACCCTCTATGTCGAAGCCCATATCTGCTTTAAAGAAATTAAATGATTTTATTCATAATCAGACATTGTTTCTTACACTGAAATAAAAACCAAGTTAAAACTGCTTTCATCTTTTTTATGAACTATGTCCCTTCAGGGTGTATGTGATCATGTCTCTCCATAATTGACCGTCCTTTGTAGCCGTCTTTTTGTTATTTCTCCTAAACCCATTTCTGCCATTTATTTACTCAAGTCCATTAAGTATGCTATGTGCTGTTTTCCTCTGTTCCTCTTGCCTTCAATCTGCCCTGTGAGTATCAGATTTCTCAAGCCATCTTTCCTCATTATGTACCTAAGAAATTTCAATTTTTAACTGATCTTAAGTATAAGTTTTTTTTGTTTTTATTTTCTATAAAAATTGTTATTGCTCACTAGTTCTGGTTCATGGTATCCTCATCATACTTCTGTTGCTTCTCTTTATCTTAAAGGAAAGACAAGATTGGTTTAAAGTTTTGACAGTTGAGGAAAGAAGGAAGAATAAAAGGAGCTACAAAAGGTTTTTTGTTTTTGTTTTTAAGGTTACAACTAAACTTATTTATAAATGGAACTTTGTGTGTGTGTGTGTGTGTGTGTGTGTGTGTCCCACCGTTACCTATAGACTCCGAAACGGCTGAACCAATTTTCTTGAAAATTTACACAGTTGTACTACAAGCATCTGCAAGTGTTCTTAGCTAGCTTTTGTGTTGAGGTACACCCGATAAATATCAAAAATCGATAATCGAAAAAAAAAAAAAAATCGGGTTATAGAAGGAGTGGTCCGATTTTAATGAAATTTGATACACTCATAGACAAAGACATAAGAAACGATATTCAGAAGTTTCAAGGTTGCAGTTCTTACAATAGTGCAGAAAATCAATAATATATATATAAAAGCTTTCATTACACCTGAGCAAATAAAAGGCAGGAAAATGAACAAGCTAAACAGAGTGAATAATCCATATATAGACAACACAAGAGTAATATCACAAGGTGGTGGCAAAAAGTTTTGTCTAGCTAAACCCACTACCCAAAATTTGACCAAGCATAAGTATATCAGGGAAGGGGCTTCTTCACTAGACTAAGAACTGAACTTCTAATACTACACTAGATGAAGGAATTTTGCATAAAGATTTTTATAAATTCATTTTTTTTTTAATGTGCCATGTGAGTAAAACTATAATTTAAAGGAATGAAGGATGAGAAAAAAAAAAAAATGCTAAACAGGAAAAAAGCTATATATAAAGAAAGAAGGTAACAAAACTGCTATGATTTAAGTTTATTTCGTATTCTTAAACAATTAAAAAATATAATTTAAGATAAAGAAAAAATATTACCTGATGAAAAAGAAAGCGTTTATTAAAAGTCAGAAGGTAATCTAGTATAAAGAAACTTGTAAATAATTTTTTGCTAATGCTTTTTAAAAATGCCTACTTTTTATTGTAAATAAAATTAAGATGACATTTTTGTTCATTCATTAAGTTGAATTATGTGCAAAGGAGAAAAGATGGGCTCTAAGCCTTAATCTATGACAGCCAAGGCGACTCTTGCCTTGATGGAAGCACAAGTGTGTATGTGTGTGTTTGCCAGTTTTTTTTTTTTTTAATCGTATCACCTCGAGCAAGGTGGTAACGCCACTGATGTGCAGGGGGCTACGTAATAGTGAAAAGATTGGAAAAGAGAAAGCCGGAAGCCACATCCTAAACAGGGAACAAGAGATGAGCCTCTTAACCTGTTCAATAGATGTGGGTGAAGTGTGAACTGGGCGATAGATTTAACAAAGATAATATTGAAAAAATAAAAAAAAGCAAAAATATTTAAACACTCTTGAACATTGAATTTACAACCTTCATGTTAGTAAAATTAATTTCATACCCAAATTTAATTCAATTAAAAAAATCTTACAAGTCATTTACTTTGTTTTATTATCTAAACTAAAAAAGTTGTCTTGGCAAGAATTCTTTTCTACACTTGTGATACTTAATGAAAATTAAACTTTTTTTTCTTTTTCTTTTACAAATAAGATACACAAGTAAATTTGCAGTGAAAATATGAAAATAAAAAGAAAATACAGAAATATTTTTCAGTGTCATCTCTCCTTGTCACTAGATAAAAAAAAAATAAAAAATTTCCAAATGGAATTCAGCTACATGTCACGCTACACTATAAAGAAATAAATCTTTGTAGATACTTTGAGAGGATATTATGTGAATGTCATCCTAAGATGATTTTCAGAAAACTTACACATTTGTCCTAAACCAAATTAAGTAAAATAAATTATGGGGGAAAAAGTACACTTCCTGAAGAAAAAGAAATTCTGTACTTATAAACACTGTCTTATGGAAAAAGATTACAGTAAAATATATTTTTTAAATGAAATAATATATTTAATATGTTTTAATTAGTAAAAGCAAAGTCATATTTAAATTTAATTTACATTTTACAATCATGAAATAAGTAATATTTTAATCTTTTTTAAAAAATAAACTGGTGTTGGCAAAAAAGATTAGTTCATTACTAGATCTATTGCTACAAATTAAATAAGACTTATTTCCTGTCTATATTTCTGAGAAGGTATTGCAATTATTTACACTACTTAAATTGTTTGGACTGTTGTCTTCTGGAAGATGCATGGCATGTGGATCTAGAACAATCTCTCCAAGTGAATGAAATAAAGTGTTTCGTTTGAAATTTCAAACACCTGAAGAAGGCCAGAGTGTACAATGATCAAAACGTGAATATGACAAAGATGAGGACAACAGTCAGAACAATGTAAATAATGGCTTATTTAGTTAGGTGATTTTTCCAGGACTTTTTTTTCTCTCTACCCATCTACCTTTAAAAGACTTTTTTGTAATCACAAAAAGATACTTTAACCGTTTAATCTTCTCATACAACAATCCAAAAAAAAATTTTTTTTTTTTTTTTTTTATATAGAAGAGAAAATATTTTCAAGCATTTCAAAGTCAAATTAGTTATTCATCCTTCTCTGTACCATATCCCTTCATGGATCTCCACAAGGTCCTTTCCTTTTTTTGTAGCTAATGTTTGTCTTTTTGCTGCTGTCTCTCCTAAACACAGTTTGTCAACTATTTATTTACACAGGTATATCAAATTAGTGGCACTACCTAAGGTTTAAAATTAATTTTTTAAAATGAAAGCTTTAAAATTTACAATTTCTAGTAAACAAAATACTGTGGTATATTTTAAAAAAGTTATATTGATTGGAATCGATTTTTTTTTTTTCAGTAACAGTGATAAAAATCGGCCATTTGTAAACAAAAGTTTATATTCAGTTTAAAATTTCTGAAGTGTTATTTGTGGAAAAATACCAAATTGAAAGTTAAAGTAATCTGATTTGAAACAAATCACTTATAGCATAAAATATTGTATACAAGCATTTCTTAGCCACAGGGTTTTGTCTTTCTAACATATTGAGTGCTTTATGGACTGCCTAATGTGTTAAGTAGGGTGGTGCAGAATTGATAGATGATAAATTTTATAAGAGGTTTTTTTTTCTTAAGAGAGGACAACCTTTAAAACATGTGACCTTTTAATGATAATGTCAAGTACAAACTTGCACTTAGAAAACTTAGGATGTTTAAATAAGAAAAAAAATAAAAAATCCAAATTAAATTTTAAAATGTTCAGTATTGTCAGATTTTAATGAGGATTACAATATATTAATAGTTTTACATAAGGTCTCACCCTTTTACAGTCAAAACAATCAAATGCTAATACCACTTCTACTTCAACAGTTCCTTTTCTCACACTTTCCACCTGTGGAATTCCCTCCTGTATACTTGTTTCCTTGATAGATACAATCTCCAAGAGTTTAAAAGCAATATCAGTTGCCATCTCTTATCTCCTTGGCTCCTACCCTTTCTCAGGCACCCCCAGTAACTTGTTACTCTCCCTTTTTGCTATACTCTCACATAACTCTCTTCACACCAGTATTCCCATTCTTCTCTTATCCATTCTCCAATAACCCCTGTAACCTGTTCTTTCTCTTTGCTCTCCTCTTATGTAGCCCCTGTGCACCAGTGGCAGTACTGCCTTGCTTGGGATGAAACGATCATTCATATGTATATAAGATTTCCTAAAGTTATCCCATTGAAACAGATTTTTAGGAAATTTAAAAACTTTATAAAATTAATCAATTCAAAATTGTAAAAATATATCTTATGAAAAAAAAATTCAGTTTTTATTAAAAAAAATTTTCTTCTTCACACAAGAAACATCTTTAAGATATATATATATATATATAAATATATATTCATAAAAGTGAATAAAACCTTTTCTAATTAAATAATATCCTAGCTATATTGCGTTTTTTCTTTCCCAATTCAAAACAGATTTTCTGTAAGATGGGGGTTCGATTTTGAAAAAAAAAAACAAAAAAAACCAACGATTTTCAAATTAAAAATAATTTCATTAAAATCTGTCAATTATTTGATTTGAGCAAGAATTTCCAAACTGATGTGCCAGAGCAAAGCAGCAAAAAAGGCTAAAATTTACTACGCTAAAAGTTATACGACCGCAAACGGAAGAAGAAAAAAAAAAGTCAATTTTTGTATTTTATAAAGAAGCAAAAAATTAATTCATTTTCTATAAAATATTTTGATCTTCCTTTAACAGTGATACATACTTACAAATGCTCGCTTAGCTAGCTTGTTCGTGGCTTTCCCTGTCACCTTTTGCCTTCAACATGTCCTGTGAGTGTCAAATTTATAAGCCTCCTTTCCTCGTTATGCACCCTAGAAATTTCGACCTTTTTGTTTCTATTTTCCTTAAAACTTCGTTGTTGATCACATGAAGAATAAAATATAAATAACTGTAGTGTCATACATAACGTTTTGTTTGTTGCCACAATGACACGCTAAAAAATATTGGCGGCCCATCTTCGAAGCATTTAGAAGAAAAAAAGAAAGACTGATTAGTGAAAAATACATTCGCTTATTTAAATTGCAGCCGGTTACTTTTTTTATTTTTACTTTACGTTTTCATAAAATTAGCGAGCATCTGTGTCTACTTGTGAAATGAAGAGTAGCTCTCTCGTCACATAAATCAAGTAAGATCGTTTTCCATTTTTAGAATAATTTTGAACTGCGTCTGACTGAATAAAAAAAAAAATGCATTTTTGGGAGCCATATGCAATATAAAGCAAAAATATAGTGCCCAGAAAAGGAGAGGGAAATTCTCACTGGCAAATATTCTCTACCACCATCTTAAAAATTAAATGAAACAGAAAAAAAGCTTTTCCTGACAGGATCTTGATGTATTTTAGTTCAAATGGGTTGCTGGCTGAAGTCGACGCACAATCATTAGGTTTTCCATGGTGAATAATTTTTTTAAGTAATTCTGACATTCCATTCAACCCCGTTGTTCAGTATCATAGGTTTCATGACCACACAACTTAAGAACTGGATTAATGAAAATATTGGGGTCTTGTTAGTCTCCAACAGAAACTAAACGTGCATAATTTTAAAATACGGAAGCCTTAAAGAATATATTAATAATTAATTGCATTTTTCTTTCTCCCTGACGTGACAAGACATTCAATTTTTGGTCTAAGTGTGAGGTCAAATGTTAACAGTATTTTAATCTAGGATATTGGTATGTCTTCTTCCTAAATCAAGTTAGAATTTGTAAAGCTTTATCTGAAGAGGATACTGTCAAAAATTTGAAACAAAAACAAAAAGAATAGCCACTATGTACCGTTTCCTGATTATTTAAGTTTTACTACAGTACACTAGAATCAATCCAAAACTTTTATAACCTGTGAGAATTAATACATCGATTCATTTGTGCTCCTGAAGGAGTCAATGTTATAATTTTCGTGGAGGAGGCTAACCCAGATTTTTTTGTTGAAATCATTTTCATTTTTTATGAGAGGATAAAAAAAAAAAGTGCACTGCCCTTCATAAAAAAAAAATAAACACTAGGTTTCCGTACTTTAAAAAATAGAAGACGTTAACTTTTGTGGAGGACCAATGGGAAAAAAAAAAAAAAAAAAAAGGAAAAGCTCAATACTTAAACATGCGAAAATTTTTTTTTGTTGGTTGTTAAAAGCAATAATGTCCAAACACTGAGAAATAATTAACAGACTATTTTTTAGAAATGTAATGCAATAATTAAATTAAATACGCATTTACTAAATCGGGAGGAAGGAGACAAACAAACAAAAAGGGTTCCGTTTGATATTCCTGGAAGAAGGTCAATGCAACACTAACAGACATCCAAAGAAGGCCAAACGACTGTCGAAACGTTACGATTCAACAACAAAAACAAAGATATTTGTGTTCATGGATTAAATAAGTTTTTCAATGACACAATGAAAAATTTATTGATACAATAATTATTTTTAGCAGTATGCCCCCATCACCCCCGTTTTTTTTTTTTGTTTTTTTTTCAGTACACAATCTGTCATCTGAAATCCTCAATCTGTTACTGATCTGTTATTGTATATAATTTACTACTGCTATAAAAAAGAACAAAAAACACGAAATAAGAGAAACAGAGAGATAATGAATATGTAGAACCAAAAAGAAAAGGTCAACAACTCCACCCATACCAAATTTTCTCCCACAATTGATGACTATTCAATTCAAAATTACTAATAGCCGTTTTCGAATAAAAGAAAAAAATGTATAAATATTAAAAATTAATTTTTTTTAATCAAATCATGTTTTTTTGCCATGAATCTATTTTTAATAAAATTTACATGTATATTAAGTATTATACAAGATTTCTATCGAATTCCCCCCCCCAAATAAACAAATTAAAATTTAATTTAAACTGCTATTTCATGAAAATTTTATTTTCTAAAAATGACTTTCAAATCACAAAGAAAAGTTATTTTTAATCAGTTTTTTGTCATGAAAGAGAATAAATTAGAAATTGCCATAAAAGGCCATGACCTTTCAACCTTCCCACCACATTTCAAATATTGGGGGGGGGGGGGGTCTTAAACCAATATTGAGAAATCTGATTAATTTAGGTTGTATGTAAACCCAGACACTTTTTTTTTTTTACTTAATACTTTTAGTTTTACGACTTTTAGTGTAAAAGTGTTCAATTATGAAGAGGGCCTTTTTATTTGCCATCCTATAAAAAAAAAAAAAATTAAACAAAAACAAGAAGATTCTTTCCATTAAAAAAGTTCCAATATAGAGAAATGTTTTAAAGTGCAGGTCGGGTGCAGACACACTACTCTACACTATTTCAACAATCAAATCTGTCACATCAAGTTGAGGAGTAGTAACTGAACTCTACAAAAATGCTTGCGGGCTTCGTCGAGAAGTTTAAACACACAAATACAAAGAAAACAAAAATAAACGTAAAAAAGTCTATACAAAAAAAAAAAAATAAAATCATTTCTTTCTTTAAACAAATCCAGTCATTTGGGGGTGGTAGTTTCTCTGAGTAATTTCTGTTGAGTTTTTGCAAACTCATGTACTCTTTATAATAAGTTCCCTATTGATATAGGTCAGGGTCAACTTTTCCCAACTCAGGAGAGAAGAGAAAAGGTGACCCACCGACTAATATTTGACTGCCGACAGGAAAAGAAAAAGTGGCAATCTAGTCGTCATTCACTCAGTATATAGACTAGTAGATGTACTTATGGAAAGAGGGTACGTGAATTTGGATGGACAGGCGGATATACACTTCAATCTGTGCAAAACAATGATGATAACAATAAAAAATAATAAAACCTAAATGTGTGTGTGTGTGTGTGTGTCTATTGTACTATTACTGTTTAAAAAATGTCGATATTTTTAGTATACACGTGCATAATGTGCCAAACTGTGCTCATGCAGATCTGACGATGCACCAATGCTAGCTTTTAGAGATATTAAGTGTAAGTGTATTGACTTATGTGTATATGTGTACAAAGCAATTGTGTGTGGGGGGAGAAGCTTCAGTCATCTGGAGTTTTCTGCCTGCCTAGCATACAAGAAAGTGTTTTAGTAGTCGTTGGAAGACTACTAACAACATAGTGAATGTACCATGAACAGACTGACAGTGTGTGTAGTAGGGTTGGTTCGGTTAGGTTACTTGGTTGGTTGGTTGGTCTACATATGTTAGTGTATTTTATTTTATAACCAAAGCTGGGTCATTTGGGAATAGATGGAATCGAGAGTCAGACTGAAAGGGTGGCAGGGCCACACAGGAAACCATCCGGCGCAAACCAACCACATGTTGAACCCAACCACCAACTATACTCGCTGATAACTTGACTTAATTGGAGACAAAGAGAGAATAAATCACACATTTCAATGAAATGATTTCATTATTACAACATTCTTTAAAAAAAAAAAGTCCCTGCTACTAAGTTGCATCTTTATAACTTACACAACACGCACAGTATTTTAAAAAAAAAAAAAGGTCACGAAGTGTACTTAAGTCAAAATGTACAACAAAAAGTAGTACAAAGAAAATAGAATTAATCGTTTTTAATTTAGACGGAATTAAATTAAAATTATAGACAAATGAAAAAAAGCTTATCTTACCAGCGTTATATCTGTCAGTGTCAAGACGGGCATCGTGGTTTAAGTATTTTTTTTTGTGTCCGACAACGATGTTTTAAAGAAAAGAGAGACTAAAAACGAACCCCTAAAACAACAACATTATTCGGTCTTAAAGAGAAACCACATAGTTGTCTGATGCTGTAGTAGTCGTAGTAGTATTTAGGAGTGACTGAAAAATAAAATAAAGACAGTCATCAGAGCACCCTCCCTATCTTTTTTTTTTTTTTTACGTGCACTCCCATCGCTGCTGTCTTGTTACAACCCCCATCCCGATGCCTGAAATTAAGAAGATTTATCTTTGGACTACTTTTTTAACTGGAACCATCACCCTCACTCACAATAAAGATAAAGACAAACACATACACACGTGGTAAATCATGGCACAGAAAGGAGAAAGGAAAAAAACAGGTCTTGTATTGTAGATGAGGGATAAGTTAAGAAGAAAGCACTTTTTGGAAAAACTGTAAAAATTCAGTAAATGCAAATACTCCCATATTCCACACGATTATTTCTTGCTCCACAAAGAGACTTTTTTTATTTTAACAAAAAAATAACGTTACCTGGTGGAACTGAGTTTCATTGCTTTTTTTTTTGTTGTTTTTTTAAACATCAACATAGAAAGCGAACCACGGACGAGCGAGGGTTCACTAAAGAGTTAAGTCTTATATGACAAAAAGTTAAATCAAGGCCTTATTACAATTATTATTTATTTAAATTAAAAAAAAAAATACTTCGTTAGTAATTGATGTAAAATTTCTGAGGAGCCCAAAAAAAATTGCTAAATTAAACGAAAAGTTCACTTAACAGTTCCAAAAAAATTCTTTAAAATAATACAGAAAAATATTTAATATTTTATTTAATTTATTCTTTAATCTTTTATGATTTTACGGTTTCATAATTAAACGATGTGGACCGAGTTCTGTTTTCTTTAACGAATGTTCGGGCCCAGTACAAGTGACAAAAAATATATTTCAATTCATTTTTAAACATCACTCGAGCATTTTCGAAATAACCAGTTGCTTTTTCTCTACTAACGACCTTCTCCTCGTATAATTTGTGAGACGTTAGAGCCAAATACAATTCAATATAGATAGAAGCATCAGTCGTACATTTCGGCAAACAATTTTAATTTAAAAACAACGCTAGTAACGAAGCTATTCTCTTAATAACTTAAACGTCATTATTTTCATCTTCGTTTTCCAACCCTCTTCAGGTGATGTGACCTACGTCATGCGTCCAATGTTTTGAATGCATAGAGAAAATGAACGTCACTATTTTCTCCAAAATCGATCACGTTATCTTGTATAAGACTCTGGAAAACGGAGCCAGATTCAGTGAATAAAATGGATTCAAAAATGTCATCATCGTCTTTATATTTATTCTCTTATTTTATTTTTTATTCTTGCATTGTCTGATTTCTGGTGTTTTTGACTAATGATAATGATGACTAATAACAACAAACACGTATTTTGGTGTCTATTGCTTTAGGACGAAAAAAAAAAAAAATGATATCCCCAAATAGTCGATGTGGGTGGTTACACTGTTAGTGTTGTTTATGTGTACTGTAGTACACGCACTTCAAAATACATTTTACAATAATTTTACACCAGGTTTTACAAAATTCTGAGAAAATGTTCAACAATGTATATACCAAAATTTTGCAATCAGATGTGAACGTCTAAGCGAGTCAAGAAGACCAACTCACATAATTTAAAAAGTTATTTGCAACTTTATTTCTAAAATGTGAAAATTACCCAGTAGTAAATTTTTTATGTCAAGTGCGTGGCAAGATTGAGAATTTTGGAAAGATCTGACAGCTAATATAGAAAAAAAAAACAAAAAAAAACCTAAAAATGCATGTTTTAAAAAAAGAAGTTATTGCATGAGAGCGGGAAGGGAACAGACTTTTTCTTCACCACCCCACAAAAAAAACAAAAAAAACGCAAAACCCCAAAGTGTCAGAGGTTTTGGGAACTGAACCAAGATGACACTTCTTCATTCATTGTAAATGTAAAAAAAAAAAAAAAAAAAAGAAGAATAAACTCGACCGCCCAGCAATTATTAAAACAGCCCGCCACTAAATACGTTCAGTTGTAAAAATCAGTAAATTCTCAGAGACGATGATGCTTTCGTGATAACCTATATTTCCATCATCATCATCACCAGCAGCAATAATGAAGTTATTCATTATTATTAGTAGTAGTAATAGTATTTTTGTTTTCATTTTCACCACAATCTCTAGATAATTCTTCCGTAATCTTAAAATGTTTTTTTATTATTTTAGTGAAAAAGAAATATCAATATATCAGAATTGCTGTTAGTATTCAAGCAAGAAGTGTTAGTCTCCCTGTTTAGTTGATATTTTTAATTAAAAATATCAACTAACACTTGCTTGAACAGCAATGCATTAATAATTCTGATATTGATAAATTAAAATTTGATAAAAACTGAAGGAAGATATAGAAAATAAATATGCCCCCCCCCCAAATAACGCTTGACTACCCGAGGATAAAATAAATAAAATAAAAAAAAAACAAACACCATAACAAAAAAAAATCAGGATTACTTGTAAAGTACCTCGAGCAGATTTCTGTCCTTCAGCAAATTTTATGTTACATTTTATTTTAAGATAAATCAACCAATAAAAATTAGAACAACATCAGACAACTATGATCAATAGAAAAACAAAAATAAAAAACGTCGCAGGTTGGTAAATGAATATAATAATTAAAAAACAAAACCAAAAGAAAGACCGTTGTAATAATGTTGGCTAATAAAAGGGGTTGCAGCGTATATGGTTAGTTCAACAAAGAGGCCTTTCGATGTAAATGCTTCTTTTTTTTTTGCAGTTATGGTAGGTAAGAAGAAGCACATCAGGCATTCAACAAATAATTCGATGCTGTTCTCTCTCTAATTCGCTCTCCTCCAAACATATGCTATTCTTACCTACAGGGACTACCGACAGAGCAACAGATTCACGCCACTATGTAACAGACATTTATCCGATCAAACAGAAAAAGAATGAAAAAACACAGACATCCAATGAATATCTACATTATTTCTCTCCTTTCCTCTCCTACACAGTTCATTCGTATAATTGCAGTGATGTCGAATGAAACATCTTGATTTAGCCAAGTGGAACGAGTTTCTCTTCAACAACAAAACTAAAATGATTTATTTTAAAGAGAGAAAGAAAGGCAAAGCTTTTCAGTTAAACGAGACTTGGGGGGGGGGGTGTTTAGTTCACACACGCACAATTTGGTGCTTTATAGCTTTACATTTTAAAAAGTATTATTACGAAAACCTTAGAAATAGAAAAAAATCCTGAAACATTTAACGTTTTACCAAGTAACAGAGAGAGATTTTTAATTTTTTAAAATGTGTTCCAGCCGAACATCAATGAATTTTAAACTGAACCTCAAAAAAAGTTTAAAGTTTTAATGACTGTTAGAATTTGTACTGAAAATTAAAACTGTAAAAATGAAAGTGATTTTATTTTATTTTTTTAAAGTAATCTTTCTTGACTTTTTATAAAATTTCGTCTGCACCGAAATAATTTTCTGGTTATAAATAGCATTTTTTAAAAAAAAAAACAAAAAACATGCTATAAGTTAAAAAACAAAAACAGCAAGACGTTCGGTATTTTTTTTAATAACACTAACAGTAAAAATATAAAAATACAAAATTAGAAAACACGCTCGCTCTAGAATTTTTCATTTTGGAATGAGATGAGAGTAGTAAAGTAAAACGAAATGCTTTTTTGTGTTGTTTTACCAAAAAAAATTTTCTTGGTAGTTTAGTAATAAACTGATGCGAGATTTTCTCAAGAGAGTCACTGCTATTAAAAAAGGAGATCGACCTAACTAAATACATTTTTAAAACAATTTGAACACAGAATCCAGGACAAATATTTAATTTAACTGTGGCAATTTTTTTATTGAACTCGAGCCAGAATTCTCATGTATATCTTCATTTAAAATTAAGGTCAGTTAAAAAAAAAAAAAAAAAAAAAAAAAGAAAAAAGGAGAACAATATGGAGAAAAGAGACATTATTCGATACTATTATTTTTCAATTAAAAATTTAAATTATATAGTCACTTCTACTAGTTATACTTAAATTAACTTTATCTTTCGTAGTTTTTAAAGTGTTCATACTTTCCCGCCTACTGAACTGTCATATTTTCATGCATAAAATTAATTATAATTAGCGGTAATTCAAATATTTCTCTTTAAGAATGCAATGAATGCTTACATTTTTTACGAAGATTTCTATTCACAAGGAATTCGATCTGCGAAATAAATTAATCAACTTAAAATAAGAAAAGTTACTATTTAAAAAAATAAAAAAAAAAGTCAATTTCCAAATAATACGAGTTACTCTTCCAGTCTTTAAACATAAAAATTTATTTGTTTATTGATGTTTTAACAATAACATTCTCATTTTCAAATGTCTCTAGGGACTTGCATTTACCTACAAAAGAAAAAAAAAAACAAAAGAAAAAAAACAAAAGAAAAAAAAATTAGAGATTAGCTTAGTATTTAATTTATTTCTGAGATGAGTAATTTTCAATATCTTGGTATTATTTCGAACTATTGTTCTCATCTGGGTTTAGAATATAATCCAGATGAGAACAATTTGAGACAACGTTTCGACAAAGTACCCTCTTATCATCAGGTTGGAAAACAAGCAAAGAACATTAACTGATTTCACAGAATATCATAATGAACAAATAATCCAAATCAGCCAATCATTGGACACCTGATGATGACCAAAGGCTACTTGGTCGAAACGTTGTCTCACAT
Source organism: Ascarosepion bandense (assembly GCA_037127315.1). NCBI lineage: Eukaryota > Metazoa > Mollusca > Cephalopoda > Sepiida > Sepiidae > Ascarosepion > Ascarosepion bandense. The sequence continues at coordinate 2,237,976 of JBBBDQ010000423.1, read as the reverse complement.
AAACCAAGATGATAACAATAGTTCGAAATAATATCAAGATATTTAGAGATAAACTGTAACAAAAAAAAATAATTTCTTAGATTCATTCTGCGTACGATCATTTGTTTTAAACATGATGTTTAAAAAATACATTTTAAGCGCTATTTATGTAATTTAGCAATAAGAAAGGACTTTACACGACCATTATTACTTTGTTTGTTGTTTGTACTTTCCCTTACTATCCGATGATGATGACAGAAGTGACGATTACTATCAAATTCCGTTATTTTGTTTGGTGCTAAATAAATATTATCTACTTTAAAAATCATTTTTAGCGCCATTAAGAACCCTTGTGCTGCTGTGAAAAGCTTTTAAAATAATTTTAAAAGCGGTTAATTCATTATTCAAAAAAGTCTGAACATCCGACCATAACATTGAAAATAATTACATCACCATAGATGACTAAGTGATTTTTTTGCATTTTAACCATTTTTTTTTTTTAGGGGAGAAGGTAAGTAATGCATTAATTTTCGTGTTTAAACAAACTAAAAAAGACAGGCGTCTAGTGCTTAAATATATTTAAAAAGAAAGTGAGATAATAAAACTATTAAAACGAGGAGGTGCCTTGAAAAGGTGAAGCGATTATTTACGTATTTTCAGTCAATAAAATTTTCTAAGCTAGAAAAAAAAAGTTAAGTAAAAAACAAAAGACACGTAAACAAGAAAACTCGTATGTATAAGGGCTTCAGACGTGTCCAAAACACGTGCCTCAAGAGGTTAGGGTTTAAAAACGCAGGCAATAGCAAATATGTTACCAAAGTTTTCTGAAACTATGAATTTCTAACGATAAATAAGAAAAGACTTTTCATTCGGAGTAACAGCTGGTTCAATGTTTTTATAACGCACAAGGTCGAATAGTAACAAGCGAAAAGAACAATTGTTTGTCATTAATAAAAATTTAAATCCAAGCCTCCACGTGACCCAGTCACTTACGTTTAATTGCAACATACAAATTATTTGACCTTGGAGACGACACAATTTTTTCAGTCCAATGCATGGATATTAATTTTTACACTCTTTCTTCCCACAAAAAAAAAAAAAAAAAAAAAAAAAATCAATTTCCTGACTATATAGAAGTTGATGACCCCAAGATGCCATTTGTTTGGTTGACACATTTAAACCCAATATGTAGCACCTAATGAGGATCGAACTCACTTATGAATCATATAGTGAACAAGCTAAGTTACAGCCAAAGTTTTTAGCTTTTCGTCATATGACAAGACACCCAAACAAAAGATTACGGGAAGTTAGTATTTTTACAACTAGTTAAGAGCTTATCTCTCAAATCATGAGAAGTCAGTTCAGTTCTCCATGAGTGCTTTATACTTGCGACCTTGTGCCATATCTAAGCTACGCTTCACTATTTTTAAACTTGTTCGAAAATGACTCAAGGAATTATTGAGAGATATTGTCAAACAAAATATAAATAATCTTGCATTTCGTTGTTTTGAATAAGTCACGAACACCATTATAGCTTAGCAAGTGATTGACAGAATACCTACCTAGAAATCGTACTAAGCAAAAAAAAAAAAAACTTACAGTTTTATGCCTGGCTTATCTATAGCGACATTTTTTCTTCACGGTTATCTTGTTAGCATCATCAAATGATGAAGTTTAAAAAATAAATGTTACTAGCTTAAGTAGACAAAGACAATCAGTAGACAGATTCCTCAACTGGTGACTGCCAACTTCGCTATGATGATGACGAGACTTTAAGAGCGGATAGCCCAAGAAGAATTAAGTAAGCTTTTACGGGCTAACGAACCACATGCGATTTTATTTTATGATACTATTTTCGTACACACAAGTTAAATGTTTAAAAAAGAAGAGGGCTTAAACATGAATACACGTGCAAGGCATATCTGTAATTCTCACACAAAAGCACGCGCTTTTCTATCTCTTTTTCCAAATAATCTTACGACGTTTAGCAGTTCTCACTCATCTTGATAGGTTGACACAGCATATGCTTGATTTATATAAGGATGCGCGAAGTGGCGAAACGGATTCCGACAACACCACCTGCGAAGGTACCCCCCATACGTGATATACCTAAGGTTTTAAAAAACTTTTTTTTTTTTTCATTTAAAAAAAAAAATCTATCTTGGAACTTTTATTTTTATGCTAATAGATTTAAATTCAATGCTTAAAAATATTTTGCTGTATTTCTCAACATAAATTTATTTTAAAATGATTGGAAAGAGTTTTCTTTTGTTCTTTTTTCAAAACTCAAAAGAAATCAACAATTTGTGTAAATCAGAAAATGATTAATTTAACTTTAAATTTGCTAATTTTTCAAAAATAACGTGTTACAAATGTATATTTTATTTTTGCAAGATGTTTTAAAACAGAAAATTAACTGATTTATGCGTCGATCGCTCGGAAATGGCCGAAAAATTTTAAATTTTTTTTAAAAGACTCAAATAGTCAAATTTTTACATTCCAATCATTATAATTTATGTTTGAAACACACCAGAGTATTTTGCTTATTGGAAATAGTAAAATTCATTTAATTTTCAATTCTAAGAAAAAGATGTTTCGAGAAATTTTTTTATTTAAAAAAAAACAAAAAAAAAATTCAATTTAAAAGTTAGGTAACGAAAATGAGTGGAAGTACTTTAAAACCAGAGTCAATAATGACTATTTTATGTAGTAAAATTATTAATAATATAGTAAGTAGTGATTGTTTCTTCCTTTCGAGCACAAAATTTACTCTAGCTGCACTAAGTGATGTTGATGTATTTAAAGTAAATACCCTTTAACTTTATCTCCTGACAGAGCAAAGAGAAAAAGTAAAAAAAAAAAAGGGGGGGGTTACCTTTTTTCAATTTTAAAAAAGCAGGAACCAATGCACATTTCAAAGTAAATAGATAAAGAAAACATACGACTTGTAACAGACAACAAATTACAGAAAAGAACGGGTACTTTATTTAAAAATTAATGTTGACGTTGTAGTGCGTTTGCTTATTTTCTTTCTTTTTTTAAAAAAAAAAAAAAAAATTATGTGACAAGTCCAGCCATGACTTGCGGCTGGGAAGGTGGTGGTCGCATTTAAACACATCAGTGGGTGGACGAAGATTTATAATCTAAAAAGCCTATCAGACTTACTTATTTTCTTAAAAATGCATTTCATAACACCCCTCCCTTTCTCTCTCTGCTTAACTTCATTTTTTTGGGGGGAGGAGAATGTTCATAAAATAAATGGCCATTCGGACAACAGGTAATATGTCAAGAAGAAACAAACAGAAAAAAAAAATTAAGTTGATTAAGAAGGAAAGAAAAGGATTATTAATATTATTATTAATAATAATGATGATGTACTTGATTCGACCCATTTCTCTAACCAGCTAACAATGAATCTTTGTTTAAATTTGGACTGGACTGGAGTGATTATCAAATGGGCCGAGAATTTTTCTACACCTTCGTATTGTAACTAAAAAAAGACTTAACTAAATGTTTCCGCAACATTGAAAGTTTAAAAAAATATTCGGTCTTAGCTGGAATGGGCAAAGTACTCAGGAAACGTGAATATTTTTTGGGAATACTTCCAATTATGCATGTGAGTGAGTGAGTAAAAATGCCAGTGTGTACTTAAGAGCCGAATTACTGACACATCCACAAAAAGTAGCGTAGTAGTAAGTAGGTTGAAAATATTTGCCTATGGAGTAAAAAAAACTCATGCTCTAATTTTATATTGGATGTTCTCTGTAATTAGCGCAATTGATAACTTTTTATGCGATTTTATAAAATTGTACTGAAGGAGGGGGGGGGAAGAATTTATTTTCACTTGCGAGAAGTGGATAGAGTAGTCATTTTTTGCTAAGCTTAACCGAGTTTGGCACAATGTCACCAAGTATGGTGCGCCCAGTAAGGATCGAAAATAAACTAGAGTCCGCTTAACGTACGTTGACCCCCCACACACACACACACAAAGCGCGTGCTCGTTCAGAAAAACATTTGTTTCTTTAAATCTGAAACTTAAAGTTAAAGAAATAAATACAAATTGTTATATAAGGATAAATGTAGCAGATTCGTATGTACATGGTGCGATGAGTAAATTGTCGCCATTTCATATTTTAAAAAAATGTCACGCTTGTGCATTGTTTGTTTTTATCGACTGCACACTCACAGTATACCAGGTTCAGTTGGGCACCGACCGAAAGAAGAAAGAGCATTATGACGCGATTCACCGTGCCAGAAATTTAGAAACGGCATGGCTTGCCATTCGCGCCGAAAGCTTCAGTACAAAAATTTCTGGGTGTTATGGTGTCAGTCTGAGGACAGTGCAGTGAATTTGGAAAGAGCTGGATGAGTCTAATGGCGATTACGAAGAGTCGACAGCGCTGAAAACTCACTGATTGTTCTGATAAGAAAAGAACTCCTGAATTTGTTGGCGAGGGCATCAGACTCAACACAGAAGCCTACATAAATTGCCTTGAGGAGGTATTTGGTCAATAGGGTGACTGCTGGAAGACCCCGATGTCTGGCAACAGGATTCTGCACCATGCCACACAAGCAAGAGAACCCAGTAATAACTGTCAGACAATCTGTGTGACCATAGCCCTCCTTACATCTGGTTACCTAACTCCCTAGACAGCAACCCCCTTGATTATGTGCGGGGCGTAGTTGACCGAGAGACAAACAAAAAACTCCTTTAACACTAACACTGAAGGCAACTACTATGGCAGCATTCACCAACTTAAACAAGGAGACCGTCCAGAAGAGTTGCAGAAAATTCCGAAATCATCTGGAGGTCATGGTTGAAGCGAACGGCGATTTTATTGAATGGATTTACTACTTTCTGTATTTCAAGACATTTTTTATGATATGTAATTCTCGTAAATGTTTGTTAAAATGAGATGTCAGTGTTATTTTCATTTTTGCGTAATTTAAACAACAATTTATCCATCGCACCCTGTATGTATGGGTTGCCGGCGCCGATTTATTTAATGTCCAATTTCACATGGTTGTGCACATGGTCATGATGGGTGGAGAGAATTTCGTTCCGGCTGACTGTGTCCATTTCAATCATCACAGAAAAAAAAGGTGGGGGGGGGGGGGAATATTTTCATGTCGAGTGACTGTATGCAGGACATAACCACCGTGAAATGACAGACAAAGAGACCCAACCAAATAAACCCAATCGGCACTCCTCAACCCTCACTGCATCCCAGTAACTAAGATACACGACATTTTTTTATTTATTATTATTATTATTTTAAAGAAAAAAAGAAAAGAAAACTGAAGAGAGGTGAGTGACCTAACTGGAAGTTATGATGGATAAGTAGCGTTCACTATTTTTATAATTTTTTTTTCTCATTCCGGGCTGAAAAACTCAAGACTAAGAGAGGCAAAAAGAAAAGAAAAAAAGAGGGTGGGGAGAGAAGACATCTATATGTATTGACAGAGCAATGTGTTAGTTATTGTTTTATTTAGTTTGTGTTAAATAGTTTGATTACATGGTCGGGATATCACAGAGTGACCAAGGATAACAGCTGTCTTCGGTCAGGACAAGTGTTATCATTAACAGGTGCTTGGTGCCAGGGTGAAAGAGAGACGGAGAGACCGAACATTGTAGCGAAGGGGAGGGAGAAAAATGAAAAGGAATAACACACGTGTGTGCGTGTAGAAGAAATATTTGAAATTAAAAAAATTGTACATACGAATATAAACAAAAACTATTTAGCAAGTAACAATATTAGCCATTTTAACACCACCACTACATCATTCTTTCCATCCCACCCAAAAGAAAACGAAAATATGTAGTCTTCCAGAAAAAAGCTACTGCTATATAGAGTAGTTAAGTCAGTACTGAGGTTATTAGTGTGTGTGAATTAAACTATATAAACATTAAGAATTTATTTGGAGAGTGCAGAATGTGTGTGAGAGAGAAAAAGGCACCAGCAACTTTAGTAATCACCCTATGAAATTGTTTACTGCTATTAGACTGAATCGATCTCCTTGGTATGTGAGTGACTTATTTTTAGGCAGTATCCTTCTTTGAGAGAGGGAGAGAGAAATAACAGGGAGAGTCGGAGAGTGGTAAAGAGGGAGATACGGAGAGAGAGAGACAAAAAAGAAAAGTGAGAAATTTTAACTAAAATTCAAAAGTTTAAAAATGAACTGAACAGGAAATTTTTAACAGAAATATGTCAAAAATATTCTATGCAAGCTGCATTTTAAACAATTCCAATTTTTATTCATGTATTGATTTAAAATGAACCAAATCATTTGGAACTTAAACCTTGGAAACTGTCTACACAAGCCTTTAAAAAAAGAAAGGCTATTTCCTTATATTTATTTTAAGAAAAAAAAAAACAATATTAGTCTTAAAATTCAAATTTTTATCTATGCGTTTGTGTGCATATAAAACTTGTATATACACACAGCAATGCAAACCTTTGCACACAAATAATTAAGTAGTTCTATGCACTTTGAAAAGATTGTAAAGAAACAATTATATGACAGATTTTAGTCAACAATACAATAATACTCACTCATACACAGTAAAAAGAACCTTCAGATATTGGAGGCCATTTACATTAAACCAAAACAACTAACACTTAAAATCATATTTACATCTGGTCATAACATTGCATTTAAATATATGGTTCTGTTAACATTTCGAGCTCTCACGCAGTGTGACGTCATAGAACTGCATTACAAATTTACAAACTGTTTCTGCTATTTGGTAATTGTTGCTTATCAAAGTTTTATGTTAACACAAGTTAAAATCATCTTTGATGGTGGATGTTTTATGTTACCGTCCCTGTAACCTCTCCGAAGAAGAGGGCTCATGTGATCCGAAAGCTTAGAACCAACATAAAAAATATCCAAATGTTGGAGAATTTTTGTCTTTATTTTCACCTGATATTAAAGCCAAAATTACGATGTTTAGAATGGCTCATGATTAAAAATAAGATATTCATTGTCTCTTACATATAACAGTATATGTAAAAAAAAAAAATTATATATATATATACACACACACACACACACAAAAATACCCAGTCTTTATTATAATATATATTCTCTACTACTTGATGACAAATATTGCAAAAAAAAAAAAAAAAAAAAAATATAATAAGTCACTGTTAAAGAGCAAACATGCAGCAAGAGGTTTTATAACTGATAGTAAAAAGAATGAACTGAGCTGATGCTGCCTTGCTATTGCTTCTCTCTCTCTCTCCATGACCGTGAGAGGAAGGAAATACACATACACACACTACGGTATTTATTATAATAGAGAGGATATAATATATATATAAATTAATACCTTTTTATTTAATTTAGTAAATCTTGGTTTGATAAATCAGCTTCACAACCTTATGAAGAGAAATAAAAATGACCAATCACCTTAAGTTTTTAAATTAAAATTTTGCATTTAACTAAGAATAATCCTACCTTAACAGTGTCTAATTTTTAAAACAAAATTTAAAAGTCTATTTTAAATATAGAGAAAGTTGATCACTAATCATGTATAATGTTTGGAAACAGTTACTAAAATCAATCAGTCTGGATAAGCTACATTTCAAATGATTTAAAAAAAAAAAATTTGCTTATAAAAATACTGGTTGCATTTTTTTTTCCTCTTAACATATATCCTCTTGGTGTCTATTTAAACTGACAACATTTAATTCCATATATCTAAACTACAATAATAAACTATAATTTGGGAAAGTGAAAATTTGAAATATTTTGGGAAATTTTCAAGTTTTCATTTGAAATCATGAAAATACAAATGTTAATGAACAAAATAAGGAAAAAGATGTCAGGAGGACATGGGTTAAATTAATACCTTCTTTTTTCCTATATATTTGTGACCATTTTGCTTAAAGTTTGTATTTTTTTTTTTTTTTTTTTTAGATGGAAATTAAGAAAATCCCCAACATATTTCAGTGAAATTTTCACTTTTTGTATATTTTTATTTTTTTAATTGGTATTATCCCATGCAAGGCAGTAAAGCCACTAAGACACAAGGGTTTAAAGGGTGTGGAATAATTAGAAACAAACATTTATACTGAGTATGATGAGGAATGAGATATCAGGAGAGTGATTGACTTTGTATTTAAATTTTTGTAGATTAATGTTGACTGGAAAGTCAACATTAATATAATTTTCTAGTTTATACTTAGTTGGATATGTAGAGAAAGACAAAACAAAAAAGCATCAGTTTAAAACTGACACTATGAGATGAGGGCTAAAGAGAAAAAAAAAAATTTTAATTTCAAATTATTTAAATATAAATTGTTCCTAAATTTATATCCTTTGCTTAGCTAGTTATTAAATAAAATTCTATCCATTAAAAATAATCCCCCGAAAATGGCATTTGCCAGTGTTAATTTTTATTCTAGTTTTCACTTGTATAAAGTTTACATGTTACTTGCTGTAGTTATTTGGAAGAGTTAGATTGCAAATTTCACAAACCATAAAGTCATTCTTAACAAGCTTTTAATATCATCAAGGAATATCTTTTCTCCAATATCAAATCCATAAAATACATTTAATGAGCACAATAATTCAGTAGCTGACATCATGAAACCTAGAATCCCAGCACATTTCAAATGGCCTCGCATTAAAGTTTTTCCAATATGCAAGCACAAGAGAACTTTATGAATGTATTACGATGCTGAAATTTTAGAAATCACCAAATGTTAAAAAAATATTTGTATTAAAATAGATTTCCTCTCTGTATTAATAACAATGCTATTGGTATTGCCAGCTGTTACTAGTTGTAACCATCATTCTATGTAGACCAATATCAAACAACTTTAATACAAATCAATATATAATTGAAACACTCATACACCAAGATGTTATAAACAAGTTTGATTAATATACAAGTATGATTATTTCATGACAACTTTTTTTTTTTGTTTTCTCTAAATATTAAATATGTAAATACATTAGCAACTAAAGGAAGTAGAACCCATAATATGATTTTTGGGTTATATTATTAAGCTCAATCCAGAGAAAGAAAAAAAGAAAAAGATCTTCAATTACTTCATTATTGAATTTAAATATTTGGCTTCTATGTCTCGCCTTATGAATCAGAACAATAGCAAAAATTATTAGTATATATTAAAAGTAATTTTGATTTTTTTTTTGTTTTTTTTTTGTTTTTTTTTTTAAAAACACACACCACATAACTTATTTCATTCAGACATCTGGAGTCTATGCTTAACTCTCCTAGAGTATAATACAGAATTCTTTAAATTTGCTAGATTTAGGGGGAAGGGTGCTTAATATCAGAAATTGATCTTAAGATTGCCTAAGACCCTGAAAGACAGCCATCATGCAGTATTAACCACTTTGTTTACACTGTGTGTATATTTTGGGTAGACCATAACATCTAGGTATTTTTGGGTGGTCTTTTATCTATTTTGTCCATGTTTCGTACTCATTATTGACATGTTGAATTAATTTTATGTTCAATGTTTTCACAAACACACATTTTACAAACATTTAGTAAACATTTTTGTCATTGTAGTTTTTTCTCATTATTCACAATCCCACTTGTTACGCTTAAGGTAGTGATGGAAATGTACTTATTTGTGTCTAAATTTTATGTTTTTATGCATCTTACAAATGTTTGTAAAGAAAAAAAATGAAACTGATAAACAAAATCTCAAGTTAAAAAAAAAAATCAATTAGTTAATTAATAATGATAACAAGACATGGGTGAAATTGATTCAATTTTGTTTCAGATATGATAAAGATAGTTACAAATATGTATTTATTTCTGAGATGAGTAATTTTCAATAATCTTGGAATTATTTTGAATTTTTGTTCTCATCTTGGTTGATATAGAACAGACAACGTTTCAACCAAGTACCCTCTGGTCATCATCAGGTGTCCATAGATTGGCTGATGTGGGAAATCTTGTTGCTTATAGCGAAATATTCAAGGAGATATTCCACATTAGCCAATCTATGGACACCTGATGATGACCAGAGAGTACTTGGTCAAAACATTGTCTATTGTAACACCTATATCAACCAAGATAAGAAAAAAAGTTCAAAATAATTCCAAGATTACAGTTACAAATACTGAGATTCTGACAATTTTAAGGCATTTATTTTAAGCCAAGTTTCAAAAGGTGCTGAAGTTGTTTACAGAATTTGGGATGTTGAAAGAAATTTAATAATAACTGATCAAATTGCCAAAAACTGATTTAAGCTATTTTTGGTGGCAATTTCTCTTGAAAGGAAGCCCAGAAGTGGATAAACCATCAATTATTGCTTAATGCTTTAAAATACTAGATATAAGAGAACTTGATCACCAACACTTGAAAGCATTCCAAAGGACAAGAATTTCTGAAAGATACCCTAAGAAGTGCTAAAATATATTCATGTTTAACAAATATATATACTTTTGATACAGTCTAATATGGCAGGATTTTATTTTTATATTTCGCTTTATAATGTATTAGGTTTTTTTATTCATTTATTTCCCCAGACCCCCTAATAGAGAGTATCAAGTTGCAACCACATCAACTAATGCTACTATGGTTTTGCCAGCAAGCAAATTTTTGTTGTGAGCCCAACAACCAATAGAGACTGCCTTACTAAGGTGGTTCAGCTGCCTTACTACTTACCCATAGCAGAAAGGGGAAAAATGGATTCATGCCTTTAAGAGCCAAGTTAATGAAAAAAAATGTCTCAGCTAAAGTTTGAATTCAAGTTACAGATGTTATTCTTTGATACTTGAGGGGCCAACTGCACCTCCATTTTTATTTTGACATTTTCAAAATAAACATTTCATTCCCAAAATATAATAGATAATAATGCTCCATTTCCAGAATTTATCAATTGTAAAAAGTTATATTTCAATGACACAAAATTTGGTTTACAATATAAGCATATACAAACTTAAATTAAAAGCAAATTTTGTAATCTTAAGAGATTAGAAGGTTTCATTGAAAAGAAACATTTTTAATAAAACTAATTTCTAACCCCCTTTGTTGTTGCCTTATTTAGAAGATGAATACATTAGCTATAAATGTGTATTGGGGCATGAAGAACTCGCCCAAGATAAACACAGCTATACAACAGCTGGTGCTTTGATCAAATATTTCATGGGAAATCCACTAGAAAAAAAATTGTTCTAAATTAGACAAAGAAAAGAAAAAAAAATGCAATATTTTATCATTTTGACAAGGCTTTTCTTTCTCAGCTATGACTGGTGTGGAAGAGTGACAAAAGACTTGTCTAAATCTGACAGGTTTATCAGAAAGTTTACACCATTTCTCCAATATATGTTTTGAAAAGGAATTGGGGGGGGGGGGGTTCAATTAGTAATTCATCTATACTTATTTTTCAATATTTGAACATTAATTATGATTACAAACAAAAATAACCATTTAAAACCACCCTGGAACATAATAGGGGACTAGTGTGTCAAACGGGTGTTTACATATGTTTTGTACTTAATCACAAATGTATGATGATTTTTAAAGTTTTTTTTTGTTTTTTAGTGCATTCTTTCTACAGTATTCTTTAGTTTGAAATTTTTTCAATACTTTGTTATTAGCATTAAAAATTTGATAAGTACACAAATGAGTATGTTGAAAGAACAAAGCCCAGATATCAAATTGGTTAGAAAACCATCAATCCATATAGTGATAAGCCAACAGTACTTAATAGAAGCTTTTTTTTCTGATAAATTTGTATGAAAGAATTTTCTATAAAAAGGTTACTTGGGAACAAGGTAAGTCTTTTTGTATCAGCTGAAGCAACTTTGGGTTTTTGTGGTTATTTCATATTGACAAGCATAATACCTATTAAAAATACACATTAGCATAGCACCCCTTAAAAAAATTGCAAAATTGTTTGTTTCCTTTGAATATTTAAAAAAAAAAAAAAAAAAAAAAAAAAAATGGAATTACAATATTTTAAACATTTTTTATAGTTCTTAAAATTAGCTTTAATTCAATTTTGATAAAAATTCAAAAGTACAAACAAGTGATTAATTCTATTAATTTGATAAAATGTAATAAAAAGAATTTTTTTTATTTAAAAAAAAAAATTGAATAATAGTTTTTATAAACATTTCAATATTATTTGAAAAATGAAAACCGAGTTTAAAATCATGGCATAAGCACTTACAAAAATAAAAACAATGAGTGCCCTCTTTTTAAAGTTATGCTGAAATGCAATAAATTTAGTATTGTTGTTGTTTTTAATGAGTTTAATTAAATTCTCCATATTATTTGAAAGTTAGTATTTCAAAGTAGAACTTACCCAAATGTTTCAATTGCCCTACTTGGACATCTAAAAGTAACTAAAGGCAGAAGTAATGGAGAGCCATGATCACTCCAAGAATGAGTACAGTACAGAGTATATGACAACTGTTACAGGATTTTTAAATGTTCACTTAACTATTGCATTATTAATTATTTACAATAATTATTGCTGTATTTTTAAAGGCAGGATTGGAAAAAAAAATAAAAAAAATACAATTCTTTTTTAATAGAAAGAGAAAGAGTAGGGGGTTACTGCATACATTTTTTTTTTTTTCTAAAATTTAAAAATTATCAAGCATTTGCTCTGATTGCTGACAGGTGTGCTCAGGAATCCAGACCTTCAAACACTGAGTTTATATTTGTCAGCACTTCCTTCAACATTTCACTTCTAGAAACTTTAATATTTACAGAAATTAATTCTAGTTTAAAAAAAAAAAAAAAAAAAAAACATTGCAGAGAGTTTAGAACAAGGTCCTCAATTTTAAAAGTGAATTTGTAGCCTTTAAGTGCAAAATGGTAAAAAGCAGCAAATGGGTGGAAAGAAAAATCATTTGACATACTTAGGCCACAGTGGATGCATGCTCTGTTACATGACTGAGTTTTAATGTTGGGAATTAGGCTTTTAGTAATTTTGGTCAACCATACTACTTATTTCAAGATAGAGACAAAATATGTAAATTTATGCAAACTTTTATCATACATAAGTCAAGAAAACTAAAAACATGTTTTGTACATTACAAAACAAAGGACACTGGCTTTTTTTTATATAAGAAAAATAAAAACAAATAGTCACAAGTAATTTCCATTTCATTCCTGTTATGCAAATTTAAATTTACATATTACAAGCAGGTCTCATATGCATTGCCTAACATATACGTGATATGATAAAAGTTAAATAACAAGTCCTGTTTTATAAAGATACCAGAAGAGCAGAAAATTTCTAGTTAGTGATGAAATAAGTTGGATGTTCAAACCTAGGCAGGTAACTCTACACAATTTTCCCTAACAGTTTCATCTTTTGCAGTACGACTTGTAAATATAAACAAGGCACAGTTAGTACTCGTGAAAAGCAGCAGAAAAAAAAAAAATTGTGGGAAGTTCAAACAGATTACATTAAATCCTTTTGCAAGCTAAGCAACAAAATTATTTTTATTAAATAATCTATTATTAATATAAAACAATGTGATTATACATTTATCAGTCATGCAGTTTGATTTCCTTTCTTTAACGAGAGGTTCTATTGTTATGGTAACAATGGGACATCACTCAACACCAAGAAACAAACATGCTTTGTGCTTCCAAATCAATGGAATAATTAAATTTTCCATATTATTCGAAAGTTACCCAAATGTTTCAGTTGCTCTATTTGGACATCTAAAAGCAACAAAAGGCAGAAGTAATGAAGAGCCATTATTTATTTTATAAATGATGAGAACAGGTTGCTAATACATTTTGTTTTATTTGTTTTGTGTTAGTTTAATTTTTTTTTTTTCTAATGGGTGACAGGTGATTTTATAAGTAAGGCTTAGACGTGGCACAAGGCCTAAAGTAATGACTAAGTAAGCACATTTTTTTTTTAATATAGAAGTCAATAGAGTTAATTGTGTAGATAAAAATAACCAGATTATTCATACAGAAAATATAACTAATGAAATTACAGAATTACTTAAATATGGTCATTATTTTTTTTTTTTTTTATAAAGGGTGCTCCAATAACTTGGACCAACTTTAAACGTGAATTAAGTTCAAGTGTCTTTTTAAGTTCTTTCCGATTTAACAACTTCAGTCTTTGGAAATTTCAGCCATGGAAATTTAACTGTTAAATTCATTAAAATTACCAAAGCCATACGAAAATGGATGGTCAAACAAGAAAAGTTCCCAGGTAGCATAATCTTTCGAAATAGTGATGTCAATCAGTGACTTGACACTTAAATTTTTTCATGTAGGGTCAACTCAAAAATAAGGTCTATGCAAGCAAGCCAACAACAATTCAACAGCTGGAGAATGAGATAATAAGGCATATTGGTGAGATCGAGGAGCAACTCTGCAGAGACGTCAACAAAAATTTTGACCATCAAGTGGAGGTGTACCAGTGAAGCCTTGGCAGATATTTGGGTGATAATTTTTTTTGTTTTTTTTTGTTTTTTATTTATTTATATAATTGCCATGACTTAAATAACATGATCAAATAGTGAAATCAATAAAATTTCAACAATAACACTTTTTTTATTTCCTGCTAACTTGATCCATCTTAATGGAACACCCTATAGCACAGATAAGTTTTTTTTAGTAATAAAATAAGTAACACACCATGGCTACCAAACTGTTCTTACACCTTTTTATGATTGGCTAGTGACTTTCTTACTTGATGCTCTATACTTATGACCTTGTGCCAAAACTAAACTTAATTTAGTGAATTACTCAATATTAGAAATAACAAGCAAGCTGGTCTAGCTATGACATTGTGTCAACAATGCTAACCTATGCAAATATCTATTCCATGGTTAGTAAGCTGGTTTTGTAGATCTTTCCTAAGTAGTGAGTTTGATCCTCAGAGTGCTCCAAATTCATGGCCTTGTATAAACTAATTATAGACAAATTATATAAAACAGCTACAATTTTTTTTTTTTTCAGAAGCTCAAGCCCACGAATGTTTCAAAAGGATTGTCTCTGATGGCAGATAATATTTCTTATTTTGATTGGGGGGATAGTTTAAGACAAAAATTGTTGGGTGATAACAGAACTTCTTCCTTGTTCCTGATTTAGTTCAGTTCCAAAATAAGTTTTTTTTTTTTTTCAGGCGTCAATTGCAAGTTTATGAAATTTAAAATGTAGGGTATATGTCAGTGTTAAAAAAGGTGGGGAGACATCAACAGACTTAAATAGATATATACATTACTATAGGTCAAGATGAACACCTGGATGGTAGAGGACAAATGGAAAAGAGGTTGATATTAAAAAGAAATACATCTTAAAAGAAACTATAATAATTTTCTAATAGTATATATAGACATTAATATATAATAGTAAGAAAAATGTTTATATGAAACATTCATTGTTGTTTGAACTTTATCCCTGTTCCCTAATTTTCCAGATTCAAAAGATTCCTTTTAGGCAGTTGTTTCAATTTGACAAAATTCTAATATTTAGGGAGAAGTGTTTGTGTGTGAGATAGGTTAATGGGAACAGACTAGAATAGATACAAACAAATTCTCCAAGATATATATCTGGATGGCAATGAATTGGCAACCTAAGAGAAACTAATAATTGAATGAATGTGACACACATACAGATTTACACAGCAAATATTTAAGGCCAATATTATTAAAAACATCAGACATTTTTGCCTATGTCACTATGCTTACTAGTTCTACAAAACTCACTATTTGTCTCTGTCTACCTTGATGATGACTTAAGTCAATTTCTTCCAAAAAGAACTTAAAATGGAATTTTTCTCTTTGTCCAAGAAAGATTATTCATAACTTGCAAACATCTACCAATAAAATTAATTAGCACAAAATGTCATATATATATATATATATATATTGTAACTAAGTTGTTGAACTCATAGGTTTATTAACCTTTTGTTCATGCATTTACTTTTATAAAGAGTGCTTGAGAAATGTAGAGTGTTATACTGCAATGGTTGTTACAATGTTTTTATAAATTCATAGTATCACTACACAAAACTTTTGGATTTCTAAAAAAAAAAAAAAAAAAAAAAAAAAAAAAATCACCTGAAGAAGAAGCCAACAACATAATGGGCTGGCTTCAAAACACGAAGGTTTTTGTGTAGTGATACTATGAATTTATAAAAACATTGTAACAACCATTACACTATATATATATATATATATATATATAGTAATATTATTACAATGGTTTACAACAGCATTATATCAGTATAATATTTCATGTTTCAGAACATTGTTCTTCCTGAGGTGATATTTTAAAAACAATGGTAAAAATGAGTTCTTTTTGAAAATATAAAATTAATTCATTGTTATTCAGAAAGTCAAGGAAGTGTGGTTGGAGGCAGTTAAACAATATGACTATGGGTGTGTCTGTATTACTCAATATGAGAATGGTACTGACACACACACAGTGTTAAAAGGATGTAGAATAATATCCAAAATAAAGGTGATACTCCAGGGACAAAAGAGAAAAGCTTTTTAACAAAGCAATTTGTTGACATGTGTTAGGTGCATCTTCAGGTCAAAATAAAAGAAAAATAAAATGTGGTGAAATTTTTGAGGATAAGTGGAGCAATAAATTAAATTACCCATCAAATCCTATGACCAGATGGTAATCTAGTTACATTCTATGTAGCATACAAGCCTTTTTTTCTCAATATTTTCATTTAAATTCCAACATACACTAATACAACATACAATGACTAATAAATAAATGTGCTAATAGCTTGGGGGTAGAATCTGACTGATGCCAAATCGGTTGAGTTTTTATTCCAGCTGGAAGCAACTGGATGTCTAGCCACACTGATGGGCTGTGATACAGTGAAACAGGCTTGTATGTGGATGACTATATATATATATATATATATATATATATGAAAATCATTGGTGATGCATTCATTGCTAAGGGTAAGTGAGGTAAAAGAGCAAAGAACAAGGAGATGCACACCAACTCGTTTTGTTTAAGAGTTGATTGAGGGGGAATATACTGTGTGTCCTTCAGAGGTGGGATTATCATTTCAACTTTCATATATACTAGAGTATCTTGCAAGTTTTTATTTTTTATATAAAATTAAAAATAAATATAAAAAGGAAGGAAGGTTGCATTATATATAGATAAGTTTTTTAAAGTTAAAAATTATGCATTTTTAGTAAGCAGTTGCACCATACCCAGGTAAATTTTTTCTGAACAGATTGAAATTAATGAAAAAATAGTCAGTGATAATTGCTACACATGTTTGAATTCTGGTGTCGGGTGTTCAATATTAGCAACAGTAATCGACTCTAGACTACCATGTAGTACAGATACTAACCTATTCTCAGGGAATCAGTGGCAATCCAGCCTCAGACCTGGGAAGTGACATATTCCAGAGTGTAGATGCCCAAGACACAGAACACCCAGTTTCTTAGTATTGGTTGCTCTAATTTAGAGCTCTCACACGGTCATTGTGGAGGGAACAATAAACTGTGCTGTGTATGCTTAGAATAGGGCTTCTCAACCTGGGCAATATCATCCACCTGTGAACTATTTTAACTGTTGGGTGAATGATATAGGATTTGGAGTATTAAAAAGATATTTCAACATATCCAACTTGAAAAATATATTCAAAGGAGATATGCAAAGAACCTCACATGTGTATGTAAGCATTAAAAAAAAAACAAAAAAAAATGAAAACACAGGAGGCTAACTGGGAATAACAGTCATATTCAAGAATATAAATATCCTCACAAACAAATATTTCGGTATTTTCTATAATTTTGAGAAGGGTCATTAGCATTCAAATAATTCTTCAAATGCAATATTTTTGGGATATAAATCAGATAACAAACAAAAGAAACATTTGCTGAATTTTTATTAGCTGCTAGTATTGTATACTTCTTAAATTTTATAATTATGAACAAAAGTTAATTTTTTTTGTCAACACTTGCAACACTAAGTCTAACCATAAATCTGTGTGTGTAAGTTATTGGTCAGAGTCAAATTAGACCAGTAAGGGAGGTAATAAGTGACATTTGGTGGCTACTGCTGTATTAAAGAACAAATGAAAGTAAACTTAAATATATAACAGTTATTGGTTAGTCAAATTAGACCAGTAAATCTATTCTAGTCTGTTCCCATCACCCCGTCTATTTAAACTATTACCATACATGATAGCATCTCTCTCTCACACACAGCTTTTGAATATTCAAATTAGGAAGATCAGCTGATTACGCTACCATGGTTTAAACGTTTTGGTATTGTCAGGTGTTATAAATTAACTGATTATCCAACACTTTTTTTTTAAACACATAATAGGAATTTTAATTATTAAAAAAAGTTGAATAATCAATCAGTTTGAAATCAGTAGCGTAATCATCCGATCTTCCTAATTTGAATATTTAAAATCTCTACATGTTGGATTCTTATTTTTTTCTTTAAACATGTATTGAGCATTTTTAATATAACTGTTAACTGGTCTAATTTGACTGACCCATAACTGTTTTATATATATATATATATATATATATGTGTGTGTGTGTGTGTGTTTGTATAAATATATATGTATATATATATCTCAGTGGTTAAGTTTCCTTTCATTTGTTCTTTAATACAGCAATAGCCACCAATTGTCATTTATTACCTCCCTTTTATATTTTTTTTTCTAAATTATAGCCTATAGACTAGTAACAAAGTTTTACCAAATAATTTTGGTATTCTTTTAAATATTTAATATACAGTTGGGTGATGACGCAAAAAAGATTAAGAACTCTTACTCTAAAATATTGCTCAACCTGTTCTGATGCCATTCTTGATATATAAACTGTCACATGTTATTGAATTCAAATTCAAATATATATTTGGGGGGTTAAAAAAAAAAAAAAACAAACAAACTTATTTCTAACATTTGCTGTATTATACTTCATACACAACATAGAATAGATCATAATTTCTCGGTTAAAAAGGATATCAGTCTTTTCATTTAACAATTCCAGTAATCAAACATATTGAGTAAACCATTATATCTTGCAGAAATGATTTTGGTCCAAGAAAATTCCATCAATATTGGACTTTGTAATTACAACTTTTAATCATCTACTGCAAGCAAAAATCATCAATTTGTACATGAAAACTTTTCAAATATTAAATCAAATAAAAACTGGCCTTTTCAGCTGTGATTTTCAATTAAGCAGATTACATGACTTGCTCCTGGATATTCAGCCCAGTACAGGATTTTACAAACATACTATTTTTCAATTTCAAAAGATATTTTTCTATTTCTTTAACTAGGAACTACACGTAATTAGTCAGAAGAAACTTCTTGGATATATTTAAAGCATAAACTACACTTAATATGTGCAAGACATTTCCTATTACTAACCTGGCTTGCTTACAAATTAAAGTCTTTAAACTATATATATATATATATATATATATATATATTACACTAATATTTGAGGAGAGACTCAGTTTACCTTTAACAGCATTTTATTTCATCTACTAGCCTGCATAATTGAGAAAGCTTATTAAAGAACATGTACCCTTCGAAATAAATAAACAGAGTGTCTACTCAAATATGAATAGACATTAAAAAAAAAAAATACGTGCAGTAATAAAATTGTCGGGTTAAAAAATAAAATTCACTAATTCTTTTAGAAATTGCTTTATTTACATTTCAGATATAAAAGTGAGTAGTTATATCTTTCAAGAAAATCTGTTTGAGTGAATGTACTTTCCAGACTTGATTGTGAAGCTCTTCATAGCCAAGCAGTCAAAGCAAATTGAATCAAACTGCAGTTTCTCCTGCAAAGTGGAGGACACTAGTTTGATTCTTGCACAAGGGCACATTTTCTTAAATAAGTTTTGAGTTTGCAGGCTGGTAGATGAAATGAAATGATGTTTAAAATTAATGAAGAACCTACAGGTATCCATTAAAAATTACATTTGAATTAATAAAAATGTTTGATTAAAATATAAAACCAATTAATTCGTTATATATCTTCTGTAGACTGTTTGAGGAGTGAATGCAGTATTCCTATGATTTTGAGCACTCTTCCCCAACTAAATATCAAATTTGAAACATTATGTGTGCATGCCTGTGAAATCACAAACTAATTAATAATATCATTTTTTGAGGAAATTCAAACAATAAAAAGCAGACTAAAATCTTTAAAATTTATATATATCAAGATCTTTACTATAGACTAATTAAAAACTCAAACTTTTAAGCACAAAAAAAAAATTAACAAACTGTTAGTAATTAAGAAAAGGTTAAAACTGTCTCTCTGGCAGGACAGTTGAAACACCTCTTAAGTGGCTAAAATAACTGCAAAGTTTTTTTATATATATATATATATATATATATATAGTCAAAAATCCATAAATTAAAATAATGCAACACAAAGTGAGTAGAAAGATTGATAATAATCAAAAGATAAAAAGCTGTTGATCAATAGAGAAAGTGCATGTGAGAGAGAAAGCAGGGAGAGAGCGGGCACGAAAAGAGAGAGGGAGAGAGCGGGCACGAAAAGAGAGAGGGAGAGAGCGGGCACGAAAAGAGAGAGGGAGAGAGCGGGCACGAAAAGAGAGAGGGAGAGAGCGGGCACGAAAAGAGAGAGGGAGAGAGCGGGCACGAAAAGAGAGAGGGAGAGAGCGGGCACGAAAAGAGAGAGGGAGAGAGCGGGAGGAGAGAGGGAGAGAGCGGGCACGAAAAGAGAGAGGGAGAGAGCGGGCACGAAAAGAGAGAGGGAGAGAGCGGGCACGAAAAGAGAGAGGGAGAGAGCGGGCACGAAAAGAGAGAGGGAGAGAGCGGGCACGAAAAGAGAGAGGGAGAGAGCGGGACGAAAAGAGAGAGGGAGAGAGCGGGCACGAAAAGAGAGAGGGAGAGAGCGGGCACGAAAAGAGAGAGGGAGAGAGCGGGCACGAAAAGAGAGAGGGAGAGAGCGGGCACGAAAAGAGAGAGGGAGAGAGCGGGACGAAAAGAGAGAGGGAGAGACGAAAAGAGAGAGAGAGAGCGGGCACGAAAAGAGAGAGGGAGAGAGCGGGCACGAAAAGAGAGAGGGAGAGAGCGGGCACGAAAAGAGAGAGGGAGAGAGCGGGCACGAAAAGAGAGATTGAGCATCAGGGGGGTGTAAGAGAGGTGCTTGAGTATTAGTTATTGCTGTGATATCAGATTGTGTTGTTAGAGAAGATTAAATAGGAGAAGGAGAGACTACAATGCCACTCTCACAAGAGTGACAGCAGGCAAATTAAAGAGAAGCACTTAAGAAAAAATATAATAAATTTTTTACACAGAATATGAACACAAATGAGTTTGCTTAATCTGTTTCTTTTTCTCTGTCTACTTGGGCTTGTAAAGGGATCCATTTATTTTTAAACGTAGCAGGAGCAACTTGCAGATTTCAGTGAATTCTTTAAATTATAGACAAAAAAATTTTTTTTAAATTAAATAAAAATCCAAAATAAAATAAAAAGTCAACTAATGTATTTCCACTTGGTCTGGGAATGCACATAGCTCAGATTTTAAAAGTGATTTTTTTTTTAAGGGACATTGTGACTATATATAATTGAAAACAACTTCAATTTCTGTTAAATTTAATAGAATCTCTTCAGATTCAATCTGCATAAATTACTAGTGATACAAAAATGTTCAATTTTAAATATCGTACCTTTCAATGGGAATGTGCATTGTGGAGAGTGCATATCGGCTCCAAATGAGAAATCTGAGAGACAAATTAGAATTCCGTTTGAATTTGTTGCATTCACTTATGTACAAATGCCCCTGGGAAAGGTATTAATCTGTCACTTCTTCCTCCAGCTATGGGTTAAATAGCAGGACAAATTGGGTTCTATAGCCTTGGTTAGCAACCAGTCTACTACAGAAAGTAATGGCAACCTCCTACAATAAAATTTTCTGCCCAGTCTTCAAGACATGATCACCCAAGCATGTATCACTTAACTGACTAACATTACAATGAAAAAGGCAACAGAAAGCTACACCACTATCCATCTCAGGAATACATGGCAAGTCAAAGATAATAAACAAAAGGAATCTGTTGGGATCCACAATTGCTTACATCCTGAAGAGACATAACAAAAAAAAAATGGGTACATTACATATTTACTGAATAATTCATTAGAGCTTATTTCAAATGGTCATTTTAATTTCTACTAACCTAAAATTGTCATTAAACTATTATTTCATACTAATATCTTGTTTATTATCCAAGTCACTTTTTTCTTTTGAAATTTTGTCAGAACCATATTTCTTATCCATCTAGAATACTTGAAGAAAGCAAGATTTGAAGCCATGTAAGGAACTTCTATCAAGTGAAAGTGTTTAACAGGAAAAAGACATTGTATGAATGCACAAAAATGCTAGAATACCACAATTTAAAAAAAAGTGATCAAAAGTACTGGTTCAAACTGACCAAAAAGCAAAAATAAAAAACTCACAATACAAATTATAAATATTTTAGCTCAGAGCTAGACTCAAAAGCTTCTATCAACATTTTCTGAAATCCTCTATTAAGAAAAATTCTTCCACCATATTAATAAAAATGCAAAGTTGTGTGAAATCAACCCAAGACCAAAAATCAATAGCTTAGAATCTTAAAAATAAAATTACTAATATTCTGAGTGTATTTTTCTTTAAAACTTCAGGATTATTGTTTGAAAATCTATGTTAGAAATAAACTGAATATTTATTGTCAAGAATTGAAATGATTGTGTGTGTGTGAGGGGGGATGAAATCAATTGTTACAAACACAAACTATCAATTTATTTACCTTTTGACTACGAAGTATCATAAGTAAAACTTAATAAAATTAAGATAATCTTATTCACATAAATACAATCTTTTCAGAAAGACAAGTTTTTTAAAAACCTGTGTAAAATGCTAAAACAAATGAGTAGTTATAGTAGCTAAAAGAGAGGAAAAAGAGGAAGGAGAGAAAAAACAAAGAAAAAAAATGAAAAAAAAGATGGGAGAAAAACAAAAAGAGGAAGGAGAAAAAGAAAAAAATGAAAAAAGAGAAAAAGAAATTAGTAAGAACAATAAAAACAGGAAAAAGAAACAAAAAAAAAAAGAATAAAAATAAAACAAGAGAGGAAGAGAAGATAAAAAAGGAAAAAGAATGAAAGATTTATGGTCCCTTTCCTTGAGAAGGAATATGTCATAGGTTACACCTAACCTTTTACCTAAAACCTCTCACTACAAAACTTAGATCCTCTCATGCATGCTACAGTTTTGTATAAACATAAATTATTAATTTTGGGGATCATCTTTCAGTCAGCAATCATCAGATGCAATGGAGAGTGTCCACTTAGACATTGTCTACCAGTACAAAGGACAAACAATGGCCATTTACAGCATAACACTTTAAACAACCAGACATTAAATAATAATGATTACAAAACAGGTACATAGTATTAATAACAATAGGCTTGTCAGGTTTCTTTATGTTCAATTCAAACAAATTGAATTTGAAAATTATAAAAACTTATTACTGATTAATTATTGGCAGACTTTATAGATAACCCTCATGTCAGGTGGTCAACATGGACGTTTAACTCTTGTTAAGCACTTTTCAGGCACACACACACACACACACACACACTTTTTAGAGTTTTGAAATGTACATGTCATGAGTTTATACATAGCAAAAATGACTGAGTACTTTGTTAATATTTTCATATGTAAATATATATACATAGTAACCTGAACCCTCTATTAGAACTGTGAAGTTTTAAAACACTCCATTTAAAATATTATAAATATATCATTTAGGTCTTACTTTCTGTGTCCCTTTTCTAGAATCTATTTGATAAATAAAAAAAATAAAAATAAAAAATGGAGGGAGGGGATTTTGAAAGATTGAATTAAAAAGGCCAATATTTAAAAAAGAAAAAAAAAAGTAATTTTCGAAAGTTAAAATCTGTTAAAAAGGTTTCACTTTATATAACAAATCAAACTGTTTTCGAATTCACTCAAATATGATGAAAAACCAGAAACTCCTTGTAGCTACTTGACAGACATATTCAAAATGCAATTTGACTAACGATGACAATCTGAATAGTCACTTGCTAAAGATAAACGGGGGGAGGTATTGGTTTAAACTAATACTAGAAGGATATGGGTTAAAAAATAAATAAACCCTCCATTAGTATTGTGGAGCAATATCACAACATTAGTACTGTAGAAACACATTGTTTAAAATACAGATATATCATTTAGTTCTTAATTTTATTATTGTATATTGTCTCGAATGTTCTTTCTGATTTTTATGGGATAAATAAGAAAAAACAAAAGGATTTATTTTGAAAAATCAAATTAAAAAGTCAATATTAAAAAATGAAGCAGTAAGTTTGAAAAATTCAAACATGTAACAAATTTTATATTAAGTACATTTTTTTACATTCCAAGTAACAAATAAATAAATTTATTATATTTGCATGTTTCTACCACAATTACTAAAGACAGTCTTCACGGTCCCATGCTTGTAATTGACACAAATACTACAACTAAAATCAGAAACTCCCTATAGTTACTTGACAGAGGTATTCAGAAAGCTACTTGACTAACCAGGAAAATTTGATTAGCCACTTGCTAAATAAGAGATATGAAAGAGGCATTCCTATTAAAGGAAAACATTTTATAGGGTGTTTATACACCACATGGTACTAGCAAGGAGTTAAAAAAAAATTTACATTTACATATAGACTGGTATTTCAGCCTCAGATCAATCTAGTATCTGTGCACTATCTAGGACCACTGTCATATCTGTGCATTGTGCCTATCTTTGTATTTGCAAGTTAATTTTACCCGCTTCCTCAAGGAGAAGAAAGCTGATACCGCAGATATGTCACTTGCCTAGCTATACCCAGGTATGATATCCAAGTCAGGACAGGATTGACTTATTTTATCATGGTAAAATGTTAGAAAATATGAATAGGAGTGTTATAGACAAATCACAAGTCCCAGTTTAAAATCTCTGGATATACAAGAGAAGAGATATATATATATACTCACACCATCTTCATAATCATATGCAAGTTCTTGTCTTATATAGTTGAGGTTGCAAAGAAAACCTTGCAGTCCGTGTCAGGATTGACAAAGATACACATAATAAACTGCTTAGAAATATACACTTATAATCTGTACAAGTATTTACAGCTTTCACGCACAAGTTTTTTTGTTTTTTTTAGTGCCTACATCTCTGTACATGTGGTTATCCCCTTACATCATCACCAAAGATCGGAAATTGTTTTTAGAATTGTAGCCTTTCACAGCTGACCATTAAAGCATGGCAGGCCCAATTTTTGGACAGGGCCATAAAAACAGAGACATTGAGGGGGGGAAAAAATAGGTAAAAAAAAAAATAAATAAAAATAAATGGAAATAAATAAATAAAATGAAATAAAAAATAAAAAAATGTAGAGATCTGATTTCATGTAAATAATAGTGAATGGTTGAGTTCTCTCAGCTAAAATCGAAATAAAACTGGTCATAAAATAAATAGAAATCTTTTTTTTCTTATTTTTTGCCATAAATTGCAGACATTGGGAAAGAAAAACAAAATAGTGTTTGTGTGGCACTGTGTAAATATCACTTATTATAGGCAGGGTTATGGGAACATGTATGTACATAGAGGGGAAAGGTGTTTTTTTGGAGGGGACATGCATGCATCAATTTTATTTATATCAAAGTACAAAAATGCCAAGAATAAAAATACTTTAGAAAAAAGAAAGGAAAAAAGGAAAAAAAAAAAAAAAAAGAAAAAAACTGCATTGGAAAGATTGACTAAACATTGGATAAGCAACACCACTGGTCACATGAATCTATTCTAGATTAAAAATGTATTATTTGGTTCCAAAATGAACCAATAATATTTTTAATTTAAATCAATTCTTCTAAACCAGTCTTACTTTGATTTGAATAAACCAAGACATTATTTGAGGTTGTTGAAACAGTATATTAATGTCAAAGTACTTTTTGTCAAACTGATCCAGTTCTTTACACAGCCTTGAAATTAAAGGCAATAAACACAGGATCAGTACAGTGTGTTTTGTGCTGTAAAGAATTTTTCAAGAAACCACTTTTAAGATGAGTACAAAGAAAAATCAGAATGTGAAAATAGGAAATGGTGCTTCACTGGTGACTTGCCCAGTCAAAACAAAATGTATTTTTCTTGCTATGAAGCAAGATCATGTTGCTTGGTAAATCTTTGGCCAAGCAACGAGATGTCATGTTTGATATAACAGACAGACTAATTTACTTGGACACTAATCTATATACATTGTAGCGCATTAAAACTTGCTTTGGTGTGATTAGAAGCAATTAACAGCTTTGAAATGAAAAACAATCATGCTTGAATATGCTTTGCCTAGTATACAGACAATGTTGAGCAAGAAACGATTAAGCTTTACAATTAGGCATTAATATTCTAATACCTAACACAAGAATCAGAGGGTCTTTAGTTCTGCAATGGAGAATAAAGTATTTTTAAATGCAAAACTATTTTTTAATTTTTGCTATTACTTCAGAATTCCACCTTATTAGTGTTGATCTTTACTCCATATTAATATAGTGATGACCTTTATATTTTCATTATTTTATTCCTTGCTGTATGTCATTTTTAAAGATTAGATTAAATTTTTTTTTAATCATTTCATCCCAAGCAAAGCAGGATCGCCAGTAGTGCACAGGGGGTTACAGTGTGAGAAAAAACTGGATACAGGGGGTATTGAAGAAAAGATAAAAGATGAATGGTTTTCAAGATAGAAGATGGCAACTGACGTTGCATTTAAATTTTTGAGATTCTAGCTATCAGGAAAGTAACTAAATGAAAGGGAGTTCCACAGGTGGGAAGTGCAAGAAAAGAAACTGTTGGAATAGAAGTGGCAGTTACATCGAACTATTTCAACAGTAAAAGAGGGGGACCTATAAGCCAGTCTAATCAGTCAGTTAAGTGCCATACGTGAAACACACTTGGGCGATCATGTCTCGAAAGAGAAATGACCAACTGGTCAGAAGATTATCCCGCAGTAGGCTGCCATTGCTTTCTGCAGTAGACTGGTTGCTTGCCAAGGCTATAGAACCCAATCTGTCCTGTTATTTAACCCATAACTGGAAGGAAGAGACGGATTAATACCTTTCCCAAGGGTACTTGCGCGTAAGTGTATGCAATGAATTCAACTGGAATTCAAACTCGGCTCTCCGATTTCTCGTTCCGAGCCGATATCCACTGGACCACCACGCCAGTCTAATAGCTTGCTTAAATTCATGTGAACAGGGCACCAGGAAAAAAAGCACATCAGAGTAGTTGCCATGAAAATTTGTGGAAAAGGTAGAGAAAAACCAATGTCTCATCTGTGAGAAAGTGAACAAAGAGATACCAAGTCAGAACATAATTTTACTATAATTATTTCATCACTAGTTTTATATATATTGTGGCTTTTAAGTATTTTGTTGTTAAAATGCATGTGTGTGAATAAAAAAACAAAGAAATTTAGCTGACATGTTTCATCCTTTGATGGACTTCAAAGCAAATGCACATCTTTCTCTCTCTTATCCTATTCTGGATATGTTGAGGCTTCTAGCAGGGTTTTTTTTTTTTCTAAAGCTCATTAAATGGATTCTAATTTTAACTCACACAGTCACTTTTTGCTCAACCAGACTTCATTAATTGAACAACTAATATTAATTGCTCAAATGACATTACGTTTTGTATTGTAATTTTAACATCAGTATTGTAAATAGAATTTTAAAATACTGACATCATTCCATTACTGTAATCAGTTTTTTTATTATTATTGTAGTTGCTTGCTTCTCAGTTTTACTGGCAGCTTGCTTTTTATATACAGTAATGTTTTCTGATGGATTAATACCTTTCCCAATAGTATTTGTACGTAAGTGAATGCAATGAATTCAAATTCCAGTTGAATTCATTGTATTCACTTACGCCCAAATACCCTTGGGAAAGGTATTAATCCATCTATTCCTTCCAGTTATGGGTTAAACAACAGGACAGATTGGGTTCTTTCGCTTTGGCTGGCAACCAGTCTACTGCAGAAAGCAATGGCAACCTACTGTGGGATAATCTTCTGCCCAGCAAGTCAGGTCTCGAAAGAGACATGATCGCCCAAGCATATTTCATGTATGACACTTAACTGACTGAATGTTTTCTGCTATAGCTAAAGTGTTTTTTTTTTTTTACGTAGAGAGTTTACTTTAAGCATTACCTGCTTAAATTAGCTTTTTTTTTTTTAGACTTTTCTTGAATATGCCCAACTGAAAGTTTGAGTGAGGGAACATCTAATCTATCTGTATGCCTTTTATGCTGTCAAATATTATACTGATTTTTCTCATTATTAGTGTTACTTTTTAGATGAAATATTTTCATTCATTTTACTCCAGCAATAAATAGATTAGATTAAAAAAAAAAAAAAAAAAAAAAATTTTTTTGTTCCTAAATTGGAAATCATCATTTACTACCAATATCTTCAAGAATAATGAAGAATTTAAAAAAATCATTTCAACTCAAGCAAAGGCAATAAAGTCGCTAAAACGTAACAGGTGATTGTGCACAAAAGAAATTGAGGAGAAAGCATAAAATAAAAAAAAATATTTAAAAAAATATATAAAAAAAACAAACAGGAAAACAGAGGATGGTGCTAAGACGTTGCATTTAGATTTTTGAATATCATAGTTTACAGGAAAACAAGAAGCTGGAAGAGAATTCTACAAGCAAAAAGTGTGAGAATACACTCCCAGCATAGAACTTACGGTTACACATAGCCATTTCAATCATAAGATGAGATCTAGCTACCAAAGAGTTTTTGAGATTGAATGAGAAAAATCAAGCAATTGTACTAACATTTTTTTTAATGTTTTTTTAATAAATACAAAAAGTCAATGTCTTAAAGAACATGTCATTCGGCCACAGAACAAAAAGGTTTGTGTAAAAAAGAAAAACATTTGAAAAAGAAAATCAACACAATGAACAATTGAGAAATGAAAAGCAAAAATATTCACGAAATAGGAAATTATTTCCAACTTAAAATGTCAATGGACACTTTTCATATTTATACTCAAGTTTTCTACTTGGCAAGCCCTGAATGCTTCATTAACAAGCAAACAGCATTTGGGTCACATGTTTTGCATAAAAATCACAAGTTCTATCATGCCATACCATTCAAATGAAAACACAGTAATAAAAAATAATAAAAATAACAATGTAACAATCTTGATAGAGGAGATGGGATTATCAAATAGAAGATGGACACTTGTCTTCCAGAAATGTAAAATCTAAGTGGAAAAAAAATTCCATGAGTGAAGGAATTGCAGTTATGTTCCTAAATTAAGTTATCAATGATGAAAAATGATTAGATGACAATTCAAAATGGCAGGAAGAAATGGAGAAAACCTTGATTTGAAGAAAAGAAAAAAAAAAAATCAAGTGTTTTATTACTGGGAAAATAATGAACAATAGGATAAGAAAAAGTTTCAGCTATCCAGTGAATCCTAACAAATTCAAAGATAATGAGTGAATGTAAATATGAAAATTTAAAAAGAAATTACAAAAACGATATTAATGAAAGAAAAGATAAAGGGGAGATAATGAAAGAAAGAATGATATCTAAAATGCTTCAAATAGGTTAGAGAGAGAGCGTTATTTTATTACTCTTGACTTAGCAATATATTTTTTTCAGAAAACGAACAACGTCTTATCTCCTATATTTGGAAAAGCCAAGTTCAAACAGATTTAGCAAACCCTATACAATAATTTAACACACTGCAGAATAAATTAGATTTACAAGTCAACAACATTTTATCAGCCAGTTTGGTAAGGGTGGGTACAAGAAATATTGTGGCTGAAGTTTCAACAAATTATCACTGAGTGTCCAGGTTAAGTCTGTGTGTTAATCTAGTAACAAACACTTGTCCACATCCTCTCTGGTAAGGGATGGGGTGGATACAACAACAAAAACAAGGACACTTGTCTTGGCCAGCTTCCAAATAATTAGACTCTCACCCTGACATTTGTCTATGGCAACAAGGCTTGAAAATTGACATCAAGTATTCAAACAAAAACAAACATCGTGCTTCAGCTTCAATTTTTGCTTTAATTACTTACGACTCCATAAGACATCTTGTGATGTTTTTTTTTCCTTCTTTCTGAAAAATTTCCCCCCTCAGTTTTTCACCAACATTCGAATCAATTGGAAAATATCGTATCATAGAATTATATATACAAAGAACATTTGTTTAAAGTCTAAATTGCGATTTTAAGAGGATTTTTTAGCAGCTAAGATGTCAATGTTGGAGTGGAATTGTTAAAAAAAAAAAAAAAAAAAAAAATAGATGGTGCTATTATTAGTCATTAAAAAATATATACATTATTACACCGTATTTTCCGGCTTACAAGACGCACCTTTTACTTTTTCCTTGTAAAATACGTGTGTGTTTTCCAAGACGAATGTATCAGTTGCCACCATGACATGGATGATAGTGAGGATCATTTATTTATTGTACATGACTGCAGATGATGGTTTGAGAGTCTAAACTTTAGAGCTTTTCCAACAGCGAGGAGTTTTTGCGGGTATTTTTGAAGATGGATAAAATTTTTTTGTTTTATATTTTTACATGCACATTTTTAAACTTTTAAATTCATTTTTATGAAAATAAAACCACCCTTGAGCAATGAAAGATATAACTACCAACTATGTCGTTGCCATACAAATAAAATTGGACGAGTGATTAAACAATACGTGGCGCCAGAGGGATGCATGGGGAATTTGTATGAAAATGACTTTTTTTTTTACCCCTAGAAATGAATTTGCAGTATTAAGGTGGGTCTTCCAAGCCGTAGCGTCTTAAGCCGTAAAATACGGTAATCTATTTTCTTTAATTAATATGTATAACGTCTTTTCGTTTTGTTTTTACATAATTAATACAAGGCCGGCACGTACTAACCCCTGACCGGGGAAGTGGGGAAACTTGATTGGAGGCCCCGGGCAATGCTTTGTAACCCACACTCTTTATCAACGCTTGCTTTTTTTTTTTTCCTACTTATATTCAATATGCGTTTTCGGATTTTGACGTCATACTGAGGTCTTTTTTATGCTAAGTCTAGAAAAAAAAATTCACTATTTTTCTAACACGTAATGTTGAAGAAATTATTCAACTGTTTAACAAGAGAAATCTCAAATTGATGTTAAAAATCATTGTCGAATTCAAGACGGAATGATGACGTAATTTGTAGTATTATTATAATTTATTTTTAAATTTTTCTAGTTGAATTGTTCACTTATATTGAACACAAAAGTTTGCATTATAATTTTTTTTTAAATTATATGAATACGACCTAACAAAAAATTCAAAATGGGATAAGAGTGCGGGACCCCGTATCATTGCACGGGTTCTGTAAATGGTCGACTCATTGTTACTCCTCATAAAGCAACTGAATTCAATTAACTTGTTAACCATAGAAAAAAATATTTACAACTGCCATTTTTTTTTCTTAAGAAATGTATCAGTCTCAGATGAAGGAGATATTTTCAAAAGCTAATAACTTGGCGCAATATATTTGAGAAGGCATTTTCAAAGATGAACTTATATACGTTTAGTGAAATTTTAATTTTGATGATACGAAGAACAAATTTTCAACCTCAGTTTCACTTAGGAATTGTTTTCTGATAAAAAAAAAAAACTTTTTCATTCTTTATCCTTGTTAAAAAATTTATTACATTTCATTTTTATTCATAAATAGAAAATATTAAAAAAAAAAAAAAAAAAAAAAAAAAAACATTCTCCACACACACACACAAAAAAAACAAACGTTATATTTCGTACGTACGTATCTGAGTAGGCATCCTTGAGTTTTAAATAATAGTCAAATAAATTAAATTGCTCTCAAGTCTCAACTTTGCCGATAGATGATGTGTGAGTCGTAAAACAAAATACCGCCAATCTTACCACCCTCCACCCAAAGAAAAAAAAAGGGGGGGGTTAAGCCCTATAATACTGGAACATGTAAAAAGATGCATTGTATTCCAATAGATAGAGAAATTCAATTCAATTCTGGATGCTTATACAAAAAAAAACAAAAACAAAAAAAAAGACTAAGCTACAAAGAAAATCCATCTGTTCGTAGTATTCCAAGTTGAAAATAAAATAAAATTCTTATAGAAGTTGAGAAATCCTTAGCTGGTCGACTAATTTTTAAATCAAATTAGTCAAAATTTTTAAAAATACGCTGAATTAAAAAAGTAGAAGCCTTTTTTTAACTGTCTTCTTCAGCAGGGGTATTTGAAAAGAAAATGTTGGTAATAAAAAATATTTAAAAAGTAAAAACTTTTCAGCATCTCCTGTTAAGTGCATTTGTTTTAGTGACTAAAACAAATGCACTTAACAGGAGATGCTGAAAAGTTCACGGTTCCTGACTTACATCCCCAAATCTGACTAAAAATCAGAATTTGGGGCGGCAGAGTGCTTCTTGGTTGAGCTTAGAACTTTTCAACATCCCTCATAATATGCAGCAACTATGGAAATGATCAAATTCAAAATATGATCAGAATCACGAAACATCAAACCAAGAATATTTCAATATGGATGCATTCACTGCTTTCTTTTTTGTCTAAATCCGTGAATTTCTTTTTTGCTCAAGCTAAGTCTTGAGA
This sequence comes from Ascarosepion bandense, assembly GCA_037127315.1. Lineage (NCBI taxonomy): Eukaryota > Metazoa > Mollusca > Cephalopoda > Sepiida > Sepiidae > Ascarosepion > Ascarosepion bandense. The sequence continues at coordinate 2,205,344 of JBBBDQ010000423.1, read as the reverse complement.
AAAACATTTTTTATTCATAATGTTGATTGTTGAATGTGTTAAAAAACACCTTCGAAAAGAAAACAAAAATCACAAGTTGATGTCAAAATTTATAGCAAAATATTGATGTATTCCAACTTAAATTAAGTTACTTGGAATGCTCTATGACATGTCTTCAATTAAAATTACAATTACATTGTATTTTCAATTTTTCTAGTTGAATTGTTCACCTCTAATTGCATGTCATCCATTACCGTGTGTACATAAAAAAAATTAGGTTACTATAAAATTTGTATTTTAATACCTTATGAAAATGGAGATGTAGTTAGAGTGGGGTTGCGTATCATAGATTAGGACGGGGAGGGCACGAGACCCTTGCACCGGCCCTGATCAACAGCATGTAATTTTCAATTTGACATTCTGTCAAAAAGTAAAACTCTACCAGATAGATGATGAAGACTTCAGCAGAGCAAGCCACTTCCCAAAAAACTAACGTTTCAATGGTGATTTTCTAAGCGCAGCTTAGATGTGGCACAAGGACGAAAGTATGGGACATCCAGTGAGGATCGAACTCACTAATCAATAATAATGATTCTCACAAGACAAGCTTTTTAAGCATTACACTGCCTCGAGGTGCTCAAAACCAACGTTTCAAAGACCAAGGATCAAAACAAGATTTTTTTTTAGAATCTCTTTGGATTTTCCTTGAAGAAAAGTTTTAATGGTTGTAAAACTCAGTATTTAAACAAAGACCAGATAAAAAAAAAAAAAAAATACCAATTTTCAAGATAGGCTTTTAAACAATTGGAAGTAAGTTCGTGTTTTAAATCTTTCAATTGAAAGCATACCTTGAAAATTGGTGTTTTTTTTTTTTCATAATTCGGACGAGAATTTGTGTGTGTGTATGTTTTCAATGAGGGTCCAACAGATCGGCTTTTTAAAACCAATCAGCCACACTTATTATTCACACATGATTTGTTGATTATTGTTGTAAAAGTTTCCGTTTGTAAAACTAATCACACTTTTTGAAAGAGCCAAATACCGAGAATCGATGCACAGCATGCGACAAGGATCCCAACGATTCTCCTTTAGGTTTTCAGTTCACATTTTTCATTCTTCTATACTGGTTGCCACACAAGGCTACAGGAACTTGCCTGTCCTACGATTTACCCATAAAGAGATGAGTTCATTCCTTTCCCATGGGTATTATTAACAGATGAGTAAGTGTAATGAACTCGACTGGAATTCGAACTCACTTCTCCAATTCCTCAACCCAATCTGCTATCCGTTTTTTTGTTTTTTAATTTTTATATGTAGATTTAAAATGTCCATACGGGGCATTTAATGCTCACTAAAATTCTAAATCAAAGACAAATCGAGCATTTATGTAAATTTCAGTTAAACAAATTAAAGGCTGAATTTTTAAGCTTAAAAAAAAAAAAATTAATGTCTTCTCTAAGAGATGCTAAGTAGTAAAACTTTTTTTTTTTTAGACTAATTTAACAAAAGTCTTTAAACAAATGGACAGGTCATTTTCCACAAAGTAATAAAGATATAATTTTTAATTTCATTCTAGCAATCGGAAAGACCTTAGGAATGTTGATGAACTTGTATTTAAAAAGAAATAAGACCGTAAAAAAAGGAATTAGAATTAAAATCAAAAACCTAGATTACTGAATAATGAATTTCAGTTTGAGAAATGTTCTGTATCTTACACAGAATTGATTTAAGAGAGTCACTCACTAGACAAAATATGTTAAAGATTTCGAGATTAAAAAAAAAAAAGAGAAAAAGACAGCTTTGTCGTCTAAACCACTTGAAATGTTTTCTTTTTAAATGTCAAGGTCATTTTGATCTGACAATCAAAGTCAGAGAATAAAACATCTTTAATCATATTTCAAACGATAGAAAAATAAATAAAATTAACATTTTCCTCCAGATAACCGCAGAAAAAAAGAGATAGCGACAAATAATGTGACAACTCTAAAAAAAAAAAAAAAAAAAAAAAAAAAAAATCAATATTTTTTTGAAAATAAAGGCACAGAAAAATTAGTTAAAAACACTTTAAATTGCAAATTATGTTCATTTTTAAAGTAAAACTGTAAAATGAAAGAAAAGGATATTACACTAGACAAATGTTTAGAATTTTCCTTTTTATATTCAAGAAGGGAGACATTTTGTTTAAAAAGTAAAACAAAAACAGATGAGTCAACAAATCATCTGTTGCTGAAAAAATATTTTCTGAAATTTAAATCTCTCTCAAGCAATAACTAATAAAATAATTATAGCAACTGTTTTTAGTGTTTTCATTGCTGTTGCAAATACACCAACATTGAAGATAATTCCAATATCCAGTTCATCATCACCAATATTTGTAAAATTTAGGAAACTTTTGCTGAATGAAGAAAAAGAATATTTTGCTTAAGTTAAAATTTAAATTCAAATATTTCTCTGAAGAAAGGATATTTTAGCCTAACAATAAAAAATAGATGATAGATTTTTTAAAACTAATACAAAATTTAACTTTAAAATTTAAGTCATTTTTCTCTGGAGCATTTTTTCTTTATTCGTTAAAAGATAATGGACAGGAGCAAAATTAGAAAAGCAAACAATTTGGCTGGAGTTGGTTTTTAAAATTACAATAAGGGAAGATTTTTTTCAATAAACCAAAATGTTAAATTTTTTTAATTTTAAGCCCTTTAAAAAGTCAAGCTCGATAATTTGAAAATATTCCAAACAATACTAAAATTCATCAAAATTGGGTATTACTAAGAAATTTAAGAAAATTTGATCAGGTTTAAAAAAAATTCGGTTTTCAAAAATTAAAAAAAAGTTTTATTTTAACCGATAATTTAAAATTATATATATATATATATATATATATATATATATATATATATATAAGTATTTTCATTTCAAATTTGTATTTTGGGTTTGGAAGAGCGTCGTCTTACTTTTTTTTATGCCAATTAATGGTAAATATTCTGTTTTACCGGCTTTCGGTTAGAGACCCAATAAAAATCCAAGAAAACTAAATGTCATGGCATGACAATATAAAACATCAGACGAGCTTGAGCGACTATTTTTTTTTTTTTTAACTTTAACATTAACAAAAATAATTATAATGTTCCTCAGTTGACTCGTCAGAAAAACGTGACTGCTTTGTAAAAAAATATATCTGGATTATTGTAGCAGGTTTTAAATGATTGACTGTGTGTACCACCATAAAAATTGGTAATCACACGAGGAGAGAATGGAAGTTCTTGGTTTAAATTTTTTTTTTTCAAAGGTTTCGCCTTTCAGTTTCTGAGATTTAAGAACACTATTTTTTTAAGCTAATAAATCATTCAATTTTGTTTGAATGAGTTCAAATTTATATTTTTAATGTTATTGAAACGGTTTTTTTTTTATTATTTACCAGTCACAAGAAAAAATTCATCATTCAATTTATTTTTCACACAACTGAAACTCATTTTTTTTTTTCACTATTACGAGTGTCATGAATTTTGTTTTTCCGACAATATTTCAGCCGATCCAGTCCGCGGCCTTCTTAAAAAAAAAATAAATAAAATAAAATAAAGTTTTTTGTTTTGTTCCTAATCAAAGACTAAATTATTCATATGGATAGTACGGTTCGTACTATCTGTATGAAAAATTAGTTTAAAAAGAACAACAAAAAAAACTTTTTTTTGCATTAAAGTGCCAAGGTCTCTTAGTCTACAAAATTTTGTTTTGCCTATTCAATCACGTACCTTTTTTTTTTGGTTTTGTTAACTAACTTACATCGTTCAAAGTAAACCAGGTAAACATTTCCAAATGTTTTTTGTGAAATTGTGAATAAGAAAGAAAATTACAAAATTTTTATCCAATGTTTGTTCTAATCTTCCTTAAGTTTGACTTTGTTTGCACATTGGAAAAAGTAGATAAGTTATTTTATTAGTAACTTAGTAATGATAACCAACTAATATTTGGTACTAACTATCCAGTGATAAGTCAGTCAGTTAAGTGCCATACGTGATACACGCTTGGGCGATCATGTCTCAAAAGAGACATGACTGACTGGGCAGAAGATTATCCCGCAGTATGTTGCCATTGCTTTCTGCGGTAGACTGGTTGCCGACCAAGGCTATAGAGCCCAATCTGTCCTGCTATTTAACCCATAACTGGAAGGAAGAGACGGATTAATACCTTTCCCATAAGGCCCTAAGGGTATGTGCGCGTAAGTGAATGCAATGAATTTAGCTGGAATTCGAACTCGGCTCCCCGATATCCAATGCACCACGAAGCATAAAAACGCACTAAGTGCATGTTATAAAAAAAATAAAAATAAAGCGACACTTCACACTAAAAATTAGTGTTTGCTTTGAGAAAAATCGAAACAAAATTACTTTAAACTTTAGTCATAATAATCGGTACTATTTTTAATTACTCCGTGAACAATTTAATCTTATTCTTTTGTGAGAGATTTGACTGAATAAGTAAAATTCGAACCCGAATTGAAGGCTAACAGGTCGGACAAAAAAAGTGAATTTAAAACAAATCTTTTTACATTACAAGCACTGGATGGTTTACCTATTAATCTGCACTATACCTCGGGTGCTGTAATGGTTAGCAAGCTTCTCTCGCTAGAACCTGTTACAACTGAGTAGCGAGTTCAATCCTCACTGGGTACCCTATATTTTCGGCCTTGTGCTACATCTAAGCGGCGCTTAGAAAATCAGCACACACATTGTTGATACGAATTTTTCTTGATTTTATTTCCGGGTTTGATTGAACGCAAAATTGAACCTTTTTTTTTTTTGTTTTAATTTCCCGGTTTCCGGTGTATCTTCGTTCTTGATGAGATGCCACTTGTAGGGAGACTAAATGCAATCAGAAGGTTATTAATTCGAGATCCAATTCTTCAAATTCCCATTTTTTTTTCGACAGTTTTTAATTTACAGTTTCTATCCTCTGTCGTAGCGAGAAATTTTAAAAATCAAAAATAATTTGTGGGATTTATGCCAATATGCAGTTTTACACTGTTTTATATTTTTAAAGGAAACCTGATTCAAAATAAAAACAAAAAGCCCTTTTAAAATAAAGAATTCGTTCGTATATTCGAATGCAAAATGAAAGAATTACAATTTATTTTTTTCTCAAAATACGAAACTGAGGCATGAATTTTTAAACATTTGTTGAATATCTGAAGCCACTTAATGAAAGAAAATTATAAAACGATTTAAAGACATTTTAAAATCTGTTATGAGTTTTTTTGTTCACTTAAAAAAAATTCAACAGACCAAATAAAGCTTAAGTTTAAAAAAAAATAAATAAATAGTCAAAATTACAAACAAATCCAAGTATTTTGAAAAATTTTTTAAGTTGCCATTTTCATTTATTGCCTTCCATGACCAGAGGCAATAAAAAAGTGTCATCTAAAAAAAAAAAAAAAAAAAAACAAAAAAAAAAACACATACTCCATCAATCAGAAATTCTTTTTTTAACTACTTATCTGGGAATGATTGATTAATTGCCAACCACTAAGAGTTCTATTGAAGCCAACAGTATGTTTAAAAAATTGTCGGAATATAACGAAATAAAACAAACAAAACACAAGTACACAAAAAATTTGACCTTTTCACGAAAACCCTCTTTAACCCACTTCATAAAAAAGATTTTACTATCCTTACAACAAATAGTTTTAAGACAATTATTGTTGGTCAAAGATTAAACAAGTTGAATAATTTTTTTTTAGTTTTCTTGCTACATTATCAAATTTGGCAGTTGGAGAGGAGGATATAGTTTTTCTCAGGTTATCCCCACAAAAATACACAATATTTTTGTAATCTTCATAAGCGTGTACATTACAAGAACATTGTCCTGCCCAAATAACGCGAACTGATTGTAAATTGTTAAAAAAAAAAACAAAAAAACTCTTAGCCAGAAATCTGAGTCGAATATGTGAAAATGGCTAGTTTTACTTTTGCTTATTCGGTAAAAAAAAAAAAATCCTAAGTAAAACTTTGAAAGTGCTCATTATCAAAGATAATAAAAAATGAACATTGGGGTCAACACTATGTTGCGACAGTGTTTCATGTTTGAACTCAAAAAGCAAGCATTTTTTTTTTTTTTTTTTTAACAAATATTAATTTATTTAAAAAAAAAAATTGTCCAAGTTCTTCATCTTAGCATAGTCAATTCAATTAAAGTGTATGGCACATGGTCACAATGAAACAATTTGCAAAATATAATTTTTTAACATTTTCTTTACGGTATAAAAACATTTTATTCTACCGTGAAATAAAATATACCACTGCAGAGCTTCTGCTTAATTTAAAAAGAGCAAACCAAAATTAGTCAACTTTAATTTAAATTTTCAAGGCGAAGTAACATGGACATTAACTTCCTCTTTTACAGGTGTGTTAAGCATTTTCATAAACAAAGGAATGAAAAGATAACTTTTTCTTTTTTAAATGCCGTCTTGTTTATATTTAATTTGACAGTGTAAGAAAAAGCTTACATTGGATCTGTTAGAAAAAAAACAAAAAAAAACACCTGGAGTCAAAGAAGTTAAATGGAAAAAAAAATAATTCAAAAACAAAACACTAACCGATTGTTAAATATTTGATTTTTTTTTAATGTCACAAAAACCCTTTTGTAAACTAGTTTAATTAAGAACGAACACAGTGAATTCGCATTTTTAAAAAAGCGACAGAATGCTTTATTGCATTTCTTAAGAGAAATTTACCCCCCCCCCCTCACTAATAAAAAATAAAATGTTTTCAGCATACACAATAGATAACTTGATAGGAAAGCAATAAAAAAATTAGAAAGTATTTTAAATTAATAAAGAAATTTTTAAATATTTTATTTGCCCAAAGTAATTTTTTTGTATTAGTTGATTTTTTCGTTTTTGTTTTTTTTTTGTTAAAATGTATTTTTGTCATAGGTTGTGTTTTTAAATAAAAGTTAAAAATTTGATAGTCTTCCCTCTTATTTAAAAAAATAAATTAAATGTTAAAATTTTCAAAATTATACTGCATAAGTGCATAAAAAATACAACGCTCAATTGCATCAGGAAGCATTTTCTTAAAAAAAAATGTAAGCAACAAAAATGGTCTTAAATTTACTTCAACAACTCAAAGACCCGGTTTTTAAAACAGGGTCATGTGATTATGATCATTTCCAGATGAAATTCAACAATTAAAACCAAATGAGCTGAAAATTAAAAATCTTCAGCTTTTAGGGATTCAAAACTTTCAACTCATGATGAAATGGAATTGTTTTTTGTTAGTTTTTTTTCCTCTCTCTCTCTCTACCCGTGTGTGTAAAATCCATCAACCTTAAATAAAAAAAAAGTTAAAAAAATACTAGAAAAAAAAAACAATTATTGTATTTGCTTTGCATTTTCCAATCTGTACAAAAACATCAGTTTTTATTTGCTAGTTATCATTTCAAACATTCATATACATTTTTTAAAAGTATGTCTAGAGTAGACCATTTTCTTTTGAAACTAGGAAAGAAACGAAAATCCAATTTTCTTAAAAGGCTTCAAACAGTGTAAAAGAATAGAAAAAAAAAAAAAAAAAAACAAAGAAAAAAGGCCACTTTTATGGTTAGATTTTTTATTGCTTCACATAAATCTCGTAAGTGATTAAAATTAGTGCCTTGACTTTAATATTAAAAAATATATTAAATTTAAAAAGGTTGTGTACTTAACTTAAATTTTCAGTTCACGATTGTTCTCTGAACACAAGAACCGAGCCATAGTTATTTTTTTCAATTAAAATTGGTTATGTTCTTCCGACTAATAAAGACTTCTTCACTTATGTATTTTATTTTTATTGGGGGGGGGGGGGGAAACAAACTTAAAATTTTTTTAATACTTTTTTTGTATATTGAGAATATCCAATTATTATTGTAAGATTTTTTTTTCAGTGAAAAGTTTATAAAAGTTTTAAAGTTTAGTTTATATGGCAATGGTGTTCAGTAGTTTTAGGATTGATCGAAAAGTAAAAATGAATTAATCAATTTAAAAAACTGTCAAGGTCTTTTCAAAATAGTAGCGATCGTGGTTCTCCACAACTTCTTTAATATCTTTGAAAAATGTCATGACTTTCTGAAAACAATGATCTGCCTTCATCACTGTCTTGAATTCTTGGTGTTTTTGTTTTTCCTAGACTGGCTACCACTCAGGGCTGAAGAGCCCAGTCAATGATGCGATAGCTACCCCATAGGTGGGACGTGGGAGAAGACATTGGTTCTTGGGTTTCCCAAGAAGGGTAGAGCAAAAGTGGATGCAATAACCTACTCTGGAATTTGAACGTATATTTTTTTTGCCGATTCGACTTTCAACTCACATTCCATTCTCATAAAAAAAAAATAAAAATATACAGTGAAAATAAATTCAGAATTAAATTAATATTTTAGTTTTATTCTGTTCGCCACTTTTTTTATTGTTGTAAGTTTTACATTAAATTATGTGGCTTCTTAAGATGAATAAATCGTAAATGCCTTGCAAAAATAATCCACGTGGTCACCAGTATCCTAGGGTTTATTTTTCAATTACGACGTATAACAAAAAAAAAAAAAAAAAAAAGATATCTTTCAGTTTTCAGCTTAAATCAGATTTTTCCCTTTTAGTCACAAAATCGGAAAATTCGTGTTTTGTTTGTTATCCGTCTGACAGAGAATCTTAAAGAAAACGAAGCCCTTTTCTAAGCTTCCGCATTGTAAACAAAGTACTATTTTCAACTATTTTTTACGAATAAAAATAAAATTGATTAATGACAGAAGAAAACTGCAGTTTAACACAACAATCCTTTAATCATTTTAAAATTTTAAGTAAATTTAGATTTTTAAATGAAAATTAAAAATCGATTGTTGACAATCACACTTTGTCTTAAAACGGAAGACCACGTGGCTTAAGATCGATTTTTTAACGATTGATAAAAAAAAAACATTTTAATTAAGTGAGTTACTTTGTTTTCTTCATCTTTGATATATAACAAACATTTGTCTTCTTATCACTTTTTAAAAAGTGATAATCAAAAACAAAACTAGTAATGCAATAAAATGACTTTTTAAATACCAAGAATGAATAATTAGCATTTCACGTCTAAAAAACGATATAAACACTACTTACTAGATCGAAACAGACACAAAAACAAGTTAATAACATTAAAAAAACAGGCCTAGTAAATGAAATGTTTGAAAACTATTGAAAAAAAAAAAAAAAAAAAAAAAAAAAAAAAAATGGCGATTTAAAAACCTGGCAGTTTTCCGGATTGATCACACCCTCACAGCTTATTGCCAACAATAAAAAAAAAAAAAAGCAAACATTTCATTTTCATATCATTAAATTAAAAGGTAGTTTTTCAGGGAAATTACAGTATTGTATATATACAAAAACAAAAAATGTATTTGCTTAGCTTCAGCTTCACTTAAGCCATAATGCAAAAACAAAAAAGGAAGGAAGAGAAAAACCAAAGCAAGATGAAAAAAAACCCAAGAAGTAGTAAAAAAGTAGTAAGTAAATAAAACACAACCCTTTAAGATTTAAAACTTTATTCGGCATTTACCGATCAAAATTATTATAACTCAAGAAATACTTCCGGATAAAAAAAAAATAAAAAATAAAGTGAAGGTAAGCTATAATAACGAAACCTACAGTGTAGTAAATATCTTTTACTTTACTAAAAACTTTTTACTTTTATTATAAATAAAGCAGAGGTGTGTAATTTGACATACGCCGATTAATAAAAAGTAGAAAAGGTGTCGAAAAGTGGCAAAGAAATGGATCCTTTAGAATAGATGCATTTTAATCTGTTTTTAGCAGCACAAATATAGATAATCGTAAAAATAATTTTAAAAAAGGCTATAATCACATCCGTAATAAACACATACAGGTGCTCCTTTAATAAGAAGAAAGATAGCAACAAATTCAATACTATTATTATCTGAACAGAAAATCAAACCAGTAATTTTCATCTTAAAGAAAAAATGCCAATTTATTCGAACGAAACAGATCTCCATGACAGAACAACATGAGCGATGATAATTAAAAGGTGGGTTGCTAAAAGAAAAAAAAATGAAAGAAATGTCTACAGAGAAATATTTTCTGCCAACAAATTGAATAGAGAACTTACCTCCGAATCATTATAAGAGAATCAGAATTGTTAGTTAGGCTCCATTCAGACATGTTCGAATCAGAAAGAGGTAACGGTTATAGATCCATAAAGAATATCCCTGAGGAAGTTGTGTATAATTTGTTGTTGTGTTTATTTCTTTCTGTTTAGAGAGTCGAATCCTGGACGTAAAAAAATCCAATACACCAACATGCAAGCCTTCTGACTAAACCATGGCGATCTCCCCGCATAATAATTTAGATATAATAATAGTAGTAGTTACAGTAAACAGATCGGTAATGGTAGTGGTGACTAAGATAAAGATAGTAATAATAGTTGCTGAAGTGGTAGAGTGGTCACTTGGTTGAACCTCTTGTTTGATTGACCTCCTGAGGTGATTGGAGCAGCTAAAGTTTTAACAATCAGCAAGTTCACCTCATCTTGTTGCTAGTGGCGCCAGCGTTGATTGGCTAGCGAATATGTCAGTCAAGTTTTGGGGGCGGAGTCAGAAAAAAAAGGGCACGGAAGGAGGAGGACATCAGAAGAAGGGGGAGGAGTGAAGAGTGACAGAAGAGAGAGTAAGAAAGGGGAAGAATTTGGGCGTAGAGAGAGAGAGAAAAAAAAGAGAGAAAAGAATGGAGAAAAGAGAAAGAAATAATAAATTAAGGACGAAAAGATAAAGGCAAGAAAAAAAAACTGAAAATGAAATCAAGAAAAAAGACGGTAACAAAGAAAGGAACGGGATAAAAACAAGAAAAAATAGGCGGAGAAAGGGTATGATAAAAAAAAGAAACAAAGACATAATAATGAACGAATAATTAGAAGAAAAAGAAACGAAAAGAGCAAAGAAAGAAAAGTCATAAGCAAGTGCTTGAAAACAAAAAGAGATAAAATACAAAAGAAGGTTGTTGGGGAGATGAAGAGGAAAATACAAAACAAAAAAGGGATAAAAAGACAAAAAAAGGGAGGTGGAAAAGGTGGCAGTGTTTAGTGAAGTGGAAAGAGAAACGAACGAAAGAATTAGTGAGAAATGAAGTGAGAGAGAGAGAGATCCTGGTAGTTTCAGTTCTTGACATGTCTCTTTTAAATGCAGATGCGCCGAGAAGAGGCAGGGACCGCAACAATCATCATTAAAAGAAAACCGAAACAATACATTTCATTTGAAATGCTTTGTTTTATTAGAGTCCTGGATGGGAAAGGGGTGGCAAATGACACAATGCTTTTAATTTAGGATTCAGTCTCTTTCTTTCTCTTTTTATTTAAATGAATAGTATTTATTTCGTTCCAGTATCTATCATCTCTTTTAGCCGTCTACCCCACTACGCACAAGCTCCATCATCTTTTCCCATCATCCCCACCAGAAACAACCACTTACCTATCAGCAGCAGGTTGTTTAAATAATAAAGTAGTAGTCAGCATTTGAAGCTACACACGCACACACAGAGAGACAATAATAATTGTTATTTAGAAAGCTTAACTTAGCTTGGCATAAGGCTACAAGTATGGAGGCTGAAGTGAGGTTTTAACTCCCTAATAGTAAGTAGTCAAACAGATGAGCTTGCTCTTTTAGATTAGGCATTTTTAACTTTAAACCCAACCCCGAGGCACCCACTCATCATTGAATGTTGCCTGTGTGTGTGCGTGTTTACCAAGGATTATTAATCGCTGCTACTACAGGGTACTCCACAAAAAAACAAAAACAAAAAAAAAAAAAAAACAAGAATAGCAAGTACCGACTGGTTGACCAAAAAAAAAGATTATATTGTAATAATTTTGTGACTATATACAGTTAAAAGAAATATGCCCACCATTTTTATTCTCTTCTTGTAAAAGTCATCATATCGTCCACCCCTGCAGAAGTGAGTTTAATTATTGTGACTTTATTAATTAATCATATTCTTCTTCTTGGGGTTTTGCACGATCGAGTCATATACCAGCAGCAGACAAATCGTTGATTTTTTTTTCTTCTGACGAATAAGGATTCAAAGAATTTCCAGACACGGAAAAGTGGGGATTGTTTTTAAGTCCGTTCTCATTTTTATTCAGAACCGACGACATCGAATGCCTCTTAAATTTCTGCTTAAAAATCTGCGATCTCCATCAAAATGATCACAAAAACAGTCCATGGTTTTCTATAGTAATTCAAATTGTTAATGAAATAATGTTATCGAATCTTTCAATATAATTTTAGTTACTGAGATTAAATTTACTTTTACAACACTGTTTTTTAAAAACTCAAACTGAACGTTCTAGAAATAATGTTCCAGCAAGAAAAGTATTTTTGTTCTAATTTTAAAATTTAAATAATCTATCTATTTACTTTTTTTGTTGATTTTTGAATCTCTCCAGCTGAATGTGCAATTATAGACATCATCCGCCCAAAATAACACAGGACTTAACCTAAAAATAGTCTTGAATATGCCGGTATAAATAAAGTTAAGACCTGCTTGAGATGTCAGGGCAAACTCAAAGTTTATGTATGTATTTATTTCCTAAGCGTGTAATTATTATTATTATTATTATTATTATTATTATTATTATTATTATTTTTTCATTTTTTCGAATTTGTTTGAAGCCAGATTTAAAGACTAGAGGAAGTTGTTATGAAAAGAGAAAAAAAAAGCATTTCGACTTTCAGTTTCTGCCTGCAACACTGGAGCCGTACGTGCAAGTGCTTGTTGTTTTTAATTTTTTTTTTTTCATTGTTCTTTTATTTTTTTGTTTACGATCGAAATACTCCGATTGACAATACTTATTTTTCCGTGTGTAAAATAAAGAAATAAAGAAAAAATTCTTTTCCGCCAAGTTTCTAGCGTAAAAAAAAAACAAAACATCAAAATGCAGACAACTATGTATGTGACATTGTCGTTACTGAATGTTCACGTTTGACGATGTTTAAACATTACATGGAAAAAAGCGATTTTTTAAAAATTAAGATTTATGACAGATTTATTCTTCATTTAATACATCACTAAGATATTTGTAAATTTCAAAAATTAAATATTGGAGGATTTTTGCAACACTGACACTTACATAATTTTTTCTTTCCTAGACAACAGTAGAGATTTTCTTTAAAATTGATTTAAAACGAAAATTACAGGAAAATATTTCTAAAGCTTCACTAAACATTCAGGTTTCGGAAAGCCAACTTGATAATTAGGAAAATATAAAAACTAAAAATTGTTCCAATGTGGTGAATTGAAATGAGAGTAAGTAAAATTATTATAATTCTGCTGTCAAAAATATAAAAAGTGAACGAATTATTAAATTTTAATAATTAAAAATGTTTCTAATTGTCACCGCAAAACTGAAGTTTTTTTTTCTTTTTGACAATAATAAAAATACAACAGGATACGTCCTTTTATGTTATTTAATAATTTAAAAAAAAAAACCGCTATTTTTTGCGCAACGAGAGAGTTTGATTTACGACGTTGGGGGTGATATTTATTTTTGTTTTTTAAAACTCACGTAATGACCCCCTAGAAATTTTTTTGTACATAATTTCATAAACCTTAACATATAAAAAAAAATGATTATCATTTTTTTCCTTTCTAATTTGACTACTAATCATCAAATATTTACATTTTACAAAATTTACATGCCATCAATTTCCTTGTAAACTAAATGGGAACATTCCTGTCAAATTTCAACCTAAACATACGGTTAACGAAACTTTATTTCTTGAAAGTTTCAAGTTGAAACGCTAAAAATTAAAAATGAAGCTAAAAAACATTACCAAATTATCCTTGAATTTGTTTGATTTGATGTAAAATTTACAAAAATTTTATTAAGCTTACAACATTAATAATGTAACAATGAGTTGGAACACTTTATTTTCTTCAAAATAACCAGATAGAATTAAAAAAAAATCTAAAAAATAATAAGTCTATTTTCGTTGACAACAAAAACAAACGAATATATAAAATCTATCTTTATAAGATTTTTTGTTGTTGTTGTTGTTGTTGTTTTTGTGTCATATTCCATGTGAATTGGATAAGAAGCAATTTTTTAAAAATGGTCTTAAATGGTGATCCCGAACTGGAAGACCATTTTTAATCGCGGTATTCACAGGTATGCAAATAATCAAATATAAAATTGACAAGTATGCAAATATTGCAAATCAATGAAATAAACAAAATAAAAGTAATATTGGCGATAAAGTTGTTGAGAAATGATGCATTTTAAATTCATTATTTACAAATACAATACAATACATTGTTCGAACTATTCCTCATCTTTACTGCCATATTCACGACGTTTCGGCCGTCGTACGTCCCGACCTTCTTCAGGTAATTAGAATTTCGAACTGAACTCAATATTATGACATTACAATACCTCATCTCAGAAATATTGATAAATATTATTGGAGAAATCCATATTTTAATGCACACACAGTTACTTAATGCATGTAATGTGCGTATTATACACTTTCTAATTGCTTCGTTAATTTTTTTGTCTTTCTGAAGTAATTTTACTTATTTTCATTGTTTTATTGGAATTTCTTAGGTTTTTTGGATTAAAATTTTCCACCAGAATTCAAAAAGAAGGACTTGTCGACACTAAGAACTATTATTATACAGAAAAATTAGTAGAATTGTTTTTAATATTCCGCCATTTTTTTATGCATTAAAACATTATAGCAAACACTTCTTATTTGAAATAGACACTTCATTTTTATTTAATTATTTTATTAAACAATGTGCATTATCGGCTTGCGCATTCGAGAAAAAGAAAATGTGTCTTTCGACAGGGATCGAACCTGCGTCCCTCTTTAATTTTATTATTCCTGAAGAGTGAAGACTGTTGTCGTGACTTTCATTTTTTTTTAAGCTTAAGATGTTCAGTTATTATCCTGAAAAATATGTTGTTTTTTTTTGTTTTTTTTTTTATCTGGGAATAGAAATGATTTGCTAATATTTTTAGTGCCAGTCCTTTTACTGAATGAAAAGCAGGGAGAATTTGTTTTTGTACTTCCTCGGTATTTACTTAAAGAACCATTTTAAAAAAGCCTGTCAATTCTCATTTGACAAAAAGGACACAATTAACCACATATTGTCACATAATAATGATTTTAAGATGAGGGATTTCCAGTTCTTTAAATGTAAAAAAGGTTAATCAGTACAGTTGTGTGAGATACCCACCTGAAAAAGGGTCATTTTTTTATTCTAGCTGAAGTATGGTTTAATTCAAATAATGAAAAGCTCGTAATTTTTGGGGGTCAGAAATTGTTCTCTAAAAAGCCAGACATCGGTTGAAAAGTGCAATCACAACAAAACAACTGTCGTTATCTCGTTTAAAAAGGTTATGTAAATATTTACATATTTACGGTCTGTGGATATGGCGATTTTATATGTACGATTCGACTGACCATAACAGGAAAGAGCAGCCGCTTTTTCCGGCTTAGAAATCAGACTGTTCTTATGCTGTAAGATCTTTTCAATATAAGATCTGAGACAGTGATAAAGAACAGAACAAAATGAAATATGGATAGTTGCAAAAAGAAAGAGGGACACACTATTGTAGAATGATAGATACAGACAGAGATAGATGGAGACAAATATAGACAGCTATAGAAGCAAACTGAGATAAACAGTAAACACAGACTAAGAAATCGATACAGAAGGTAGACACAGAATATATATATATATATATATATATATATATATACACACACACACAACACACACACGCACACGGAGTGCAATAGATAAACTGTTAGTGTTGTCTAAATTACACAAAAATGAAAATAACTGACATCTCATTTTTTAACAGATATATTTATCAACCAAAATTACGTAAAAATATCTTGAAATACTAAATAGTAAATTTATCCAATAAAATCGTCATTGGCTTCAAATATGGTCTGCAAACGACTTCGGAATCTTCTGCAACTCTTCTGAACGGCCTTCTTGTTTAAGTTGGTGAATCCTTGTCTTCAGTTCATCTTTGATCTTACAAGGAGTTTCTGCGTTCTAGACTTAATAATCAAGGGGGTTGCAGTCTGGGGAGTAAGATAGCCAGATGTAAGGGGTTATGTAGTCGCAAAAATTGTCTGGCAGCCATGACTGGGTTTTCCTCCTTTTGTGGCATGGTACAGAATCCTGTTGCCAGGCATAGGGTCTTCCAGTAGCTAGCTTCATGACCCAGGGCAGCACTACCTCCTCAAAGCACTTGATGTAGGCTTTCGTATTGAGTCTCAGGCCCAGCTGGAAGATGAATGGAGGCATAACGTCGCCATCGCTAGTGATCTCTCCAAACGCCTAATCATCATTTGACTCATCTAGCTCTTTCCGAATCCTCTTCACAGTCTTCAGATTGACATTCAAACATCTCTGAAATGTTCGTATTGGAGCTTCTGGCGCGAATGCCAAGAAATTCAGCATGTTCCAAATTTCTGGGGAAATAAATTGCGTCACGGTGATCTTTTTCTCACATACGGTGGTGCCCAACCGACCCTACTATACTGAGCAGTCGACAAAATTATTTTTTTAAAATAAATAAATAAAAATAAAAGTAGCATCCACGAAATTAAAAATATAAAGGGGGCGACAATTTATCCATCGCACCCTCTGTGCGTGTCGGGGTGGGGGGGGGATGACAGATCTGTATTAATATGTTGAGACAGAAAGGTAAATGGAAATGGCGAAATATATATATATATATATATATATATATATATAGAGAGAGAGAGAGAGAGAGAGAGAGAGAGAGAGAGAGAGAGCGTCGGCCGTAATATACTTTTTACGGTTTAATGTTTTATAGGGAAAATACAATTAAAAATAGAAATAAAATTTTTCTTTCAATTTTTTTCTTTTCTATTTATCTTCCTGGCCATTCTTTTTTTTTTTTTTTTTTTTTTTTTTTAACTATTTTCCAGTATTTTGAATTTTTATTTATTATCAGTTGTTAGTTTTTACTTTCTTTTCTTCTTTTAATGGATGTTTTAAAAAGACATCTGAAGACAACCAATCAGTCCATGCAAAAAAGAAGAGACATTAATTATCGATCGCAACTTGATTCACAAACGAGAAAAAAACCTAATCAACAAAAACTTCCGGGCATTAATTATTCTTCAGCGTAAAAAAAAAAAATATCCATACACTTTTATTTTTTAGCTATAGAAAAATCAATTTGAAACACAGACGAAAATTTCGAATAAAAATAAATAAAAAAGTTAACGAATTTGAAATGTGCTTCGAAAAAGATTTGTTACCATTTTCTCAACAGAACGACTCGGAAAAGAGTGACCGGAGGAAATAACACGCTTCTTTTCTTCGAGTTTCAAGATCTCAATGGAATTTTTGTTGATTGATTTTCCTTATTTTAAACACTGCTATTGGAAGTTAATGCGAAATAAAAATTACTACATAGTCAAACTAGGAATCCGAACAAATGATTTTTTTTTTTTACCAAATTTTAATTTTCATACATCTTTTTCTTTTACATCTTGTCAAATTATCTTTATTTTTATTTATTTATTTATTTATTTATTTATTTATTTTCGTTAAGAAATTTTTTTTTTAATTTTTTTTTTATTTATTTTTATTTTTTTTTTTTTTTCGTTAAGAAATATAATTTGAAATTTAGATATAAATAAAAAATCGAACACGTTTTGGTCAGTCATTTCCCTAAGTGAATGAGTAAAATTTTCATCGTTCCATCAATGGATTGTCAATCTTTTTCTTCTTAAACGTATTTATTTATTCAAAGAACCTGAGAACTGATTTTATACTTGCGAAAAAGAATTATTCACGGAAAGTATTACGCTCTTTTTGAAAATGCTGTATCCGTGTAAAAGTCGCAATACGTTTTAAATTCAAGCTACCCCACACCGTTTTATACACTTTAAAATGACAGGTCCTTGAAGGAAAAGCAAGCAACGTTGAGCGTTTAGAAGTCAGAAGGTTGACAGTCTCAGGTGTGGAAATTCAAAAGGTAGTCATTTTAGAGAATTAAACACTCATCATCTGTTCCCTCACTCTTTTTTTTTATTATTAAATAATTTTATTGATTTTGGGGTTTTCTCCACCTCGCCCCTGTCTCTTTCAAAACAAAGGTATTTTTCTGGCGTACAAACATGGTTACGTTTGTTTTGTAGAATGTAACGAACACTGAAATATTTAGCGTCAAATTAAAATATTTTATTTTAGTACAAGAAATAAAATACTTTATATTGCAAAGAAAAATACATTTTTCCGTGAGAAAAAATATTCATTTAAAAATACGCAAAAAATGAAATAAATAAATAAGTTTAAAATATCTTTCAGATTTGTTATTTAAAAAAAAAATCATTTCTTTCTCGTTTTGAAAGTATTTTAAACCGTCAAAAATGTCCGAATTTCTGAGATCAGGAGTTATCATTACATTTATTTTATATTCAGTCTTTTGTCCTCATCATTTTTGTTGTGGACATCAACAGAGATGAGGACAATAATCCGAATATAAATAATATTAAACATGTTATTTAATTTTGTTGTTCTCAATTTTTCTTAAAGATCCAAATAGCTTTAAAAATATATTTACTTAAATAAATGAGATATTTAAAAATTATGGGAAAAATTATGTAATGGGAAAAAAATCCTCAGAAGTAAAAAATTATATCCTTTTTAAAGAAACGACAAGTGATAAGGTTCAAGTATTTTTTCTAATTTGAAATTACAATAAATATATTTTTTTTAATTATATTCTATCTCGACAAAGGTTTATTATTATTATTATTATTATTATTATTATTATTATTATTATTTCATATTTATGTCAGAGAAAAAACATGTTTTACCAATAAATTTTGACAAAAAAATGAATTTTCATAATTTTTTGTTAACTGTCTTGAATATCTCCCGTTTTTTTTTCTTTCTTCTTCATAATTGAAATATTTTCAGTTTGATGAAAACTTTTCCGATCTCCCAATAAATTTTCTTAAAAGAAAATTAGGGATTTTATTTGAGTGGGTTAGTTCTTTGACATTTTAAGCATAAAAAAATACTTTTCAGCCAAACCTCTTCATGTTTAATTCATTTTAGTCTTTACAAATGATGTGAAATTTAAATATAAAATTTAAATATATTAAAATAATTAAAAAAAACGAAGGCCTTGAACTAGATTTTAAAAAATGGCCACTTGAATTTTTTGTTAATTTTTTTTTCTAAAGAAACAAAACTTGATAGCTTTAGGATTAAATGATTAATACATTGAATATTTGACAAGCTGTTTTTTGTTTATGGTTTAAGAAAACTCATGATGGGAGTTGCCATTATTCAAATAATACTAATTTGTTTATGAATAATTCATTATTTAAATTACCCTTAATTAAAACTATTTTTAATAGAGAGAAATTTGAAAGTCTTAATACACAAAAAAATTCATCATGTGATCTTGATTATTAGGAATTATTCGGTTAGTGTTATTTATTCTGAGCTATAAAAAACTGACTTAAACAATGGAATACAAGTAATTTATAATATCAGTCAGTTAAGTGCCATACGTGATACACGCTTGGGCGATCATGTCTCTTTCAAGACATGACTGACTAGGCATAAGATTTTCCCGCAGTAGGTTGCTATTTCTTTCTGCCAACCAAAGCTATAGAACCCAATCTGCCATGCTTATTTAACCCATAGCTGAAGAAGAGAAAAGCGACGGATTAATACCTTTCCTAAGGGTATTTGCGCGGTAAGTGAATGCAACGAATTCAACTGGAATTTAAACTCGTGTCAATATGGATCCAGTTTGTTTCTTTGCCTTGATACATCCAAAATAACACTAGTCAGTTAAAGGGCCATACGCGATACACACTTGGGTAATCAGACATGACTGACTGGACAGTAAGTTGCCATTACTTTCTGCGGTAGACTGATTACTAACCAAAACTATACAAACCCAATCTGTTCTGTCATTTAACCTATAGCTGGAGGGGAGAAGAGACAGATTAATACATGTTTGAGCGTAAGTGAATGCAAGGAATTCAACTGAAATTCGAACTCGGCCCTCCGATTTCTCCTTCAGAGCCGATATCCACTGCACCACAACACACATTCACAACGATATAGACTACCAATATTAACATCATAGTGAAATCATTTTAACTGGTTATCCTAAATAAATGCATATTTTGGCGGACCTGAAGGAGACTACCACCACATTTAAATTTGTTGTTTTTCATTTTTTTTTTTTACTTTTTTCAGAGCAATTTTATCGATTAAACCCTAAACTTTTCGACTGACAAAAAATTTGTAAACATTTCAACAACTTTAGTGGGGGGGGGGGGAGGCCTGTTTTTCATACAACCTTATAGCAAATCGATCCTGTGCAATTAACTTTTTTTGCTTGCGTATATTCAACAACTGAATCCTTTGCGAAATTTTTGAAATTCTTGGAGTTTCCGAGGAAGATGCCATCGTAAGAACTGAAGAAGAAGAAAAAAAAAAAAAAACAAGAGCAACAACTCGTCCCCAAAAAACCAAAACAAAGCGACCGCAACGCGAGTGGTTCCAAAATGGAGGATTAATTTACTATAACGTTGTATGGGAAACTGAGCCACCCCCACCTAAGAATGTTTAAATATTGAAATTTTTCCAATTTTTTTTTTTCGATAATCGAAAACTTTATGTAATAATCGATAAGACTGTGCTGAAAAAACTTAAAACAATGAAAAACAACAAATTTAAAGGAGTTGGTAGTCTCTTTCAGGTCCGCCCATATTTTTTTATGGAAAATTATTGTCAATGATTGCATGCTTATGATTTGGTGATGACTGACAACGGGAATAAAAAAAAATTGTTCTACCCATTTTAAGACTCATTTCTGTAAGAAATACCAGTAAAAGTGTATTGGTCTCAGTTTTAATGACCAGTACATTACACTGCAGTTATAGGATTATTATAGTTTACACACTTGTGTAAATTAATTGAAACAAAACGAATAATCTCTTCCTAGGGTCTTTCCCACTTTCCCTGATCACGTATACGTCGTCTCCTGACATTGTTTTTCTCTTTCGACCGCATTTTCCTTTACGTTTCGGACTGATGGATCCAGTTTGTTTCTTAGCCTTGATGACAGATAAAAGGCTGACAACAACAATATCCGCGATCTCACTACAAGGCTTACCAGTGTGTTCGTACAACGTTACAATTTTCGTACGCTTCCTTGGAGTAATGTCCATCGCAGACAACGGCCGTAGGACAACTAATCAAAAATTGAGACAATAGTGTCTGGGCTTGATAAAAATCTAATGTAACCCCGGATGAAGCCATATCTTTCAAGGCCAAACAAATTTCATCATACATCCCGAAAATAGATTCGTATCACTGCACACCACTGCAAATGACCTGATCTGAGGAAGAAATAGAAATCGATTACTCTCTGTCACATCAGTGATCTAAAGCTATCGCCCGGTTCACACTCCACCCATGTCTATTGAACAGGTGTAGAGACTCATCCCTTGTTCCCTGTTTAGGATGTGGTTTCCGGCTTTCTTTTTTCCAATCTTTTCACTCTATGTAGCCCCCTGCATATCAGTGGCGTTACCGTCTTGCTCGGGGTGATATGATTAAAAAAAAAAAACTGACCGTATAATGAAAAAAAGGAAATTAAAGCAGTTGTTTCAATTAATTTGCACGAGAGTGTATATTTAAATATTTATATCTTTAGCATAATGA
This sequence comes from Ascarosepion bandense, assembly GCA_037127315.1. NCBI lineage: Eukaryota > Metazoa > Mollusca > Cephalopoda > Sepiida > Sepiidae > Ascarosepion > Ascarosepion bandense. The sequence continues at coordinate 2,183,599 of JBBBDQ010000423.1, read as the reverse complement.
TAAAAACATTTAAAATATCTGGAGAACCCAATCTCATCTCAAAACCAAAATCAATGACTTTAAAGGCAAATATATTAACTCTTGTACAACCATGTGACATTTTAGCATGATTTACTTAAAAAAATAAATCTCGTATAACGCATGTACTGGGTAAGAATAGATGTGCGTTGTGGTGCAGTGGACATCCGCTCGGAACAAGAAATCGGAGAGCCGAGTTCAAATTCCAGTCGAATTCGTTGCATTCACTTACGCACAAATATCCTTAGGAAAGGAAATAATCCGTATATCAGGACAGATTGGATTATATAGCCTTGATTGTCAACCAGTCTACCATGGAAAGTAATGGCAACCTACTGCGGGAAAATCTTCTGCCCAGTCAGTTATGTCTCGAAAGAGACATGATCGTCCAAGAGTGTATTACGTATGGCAATTAACTGACTGACTTAGTAAACATAATGTTTGCTTTCTATGATTTGAAAAACTAGAATGTTAATGAAGAGTACTGTGTATAAGGTTTTACTTTTGCACAGTAAAAAATAAGAAATAATTCTTATCATATCACATATCATATCACAGATATTAAAGTCATATTAAAGTCATATTAAAGTCATATTAAAGTCATATTAAAGTCATATTTAAAGTCATATATGTCATAAAAATAAGAAATAATTCTTATCATATCACATATCATATCACAGATATTAAAGTCATATTAAAGTCATATTAAAGTCATATTAAAGTCATATTAAAGTCATATTTAAAGTCATATATGTCATAAAAATAAGAAATAATTCTTATCATATCACATATCATATCACATATCATATCACATATCATATCACATATCATATATCATATCACAGATATTATAATGTGAAGAAACAAATACTTTTATTTAATATACGACAATTGGCGGACCTGAAGGAGACTACCACCACTTTTAAATTTGTTGTTTTTCATTTCCTTTTTTTTTAAAACTTTATTCAGCGCAGTCTTATCGGTTTCCGATTATCAAAAAAAAAAAAAAAAAAAATTGAAAATATTTCAATATTTAAACAATTTTAAGTGGGGTCAGTTTCTCATACAACGTTATAGTAAATCGATCCTCCATTTTGGAACCACTTGCGTTGGGGTTGATTTGTTCTATTTTATTTGCGGGGGGGGGGACGAGGTGTTGCTCTTGTTTTTGTCTTTTTCAAGTTTTTTCAGTTCTTACGATGGATGCCATCGGAAACTGCAAGAATGGCTTTATTCAAAAATTTCGCAAAAGATTCAGGTGTTGAATATACGCAAGCAAAAAAAGTTAATTGCATAGGATCGATTTGCTATAAGGTTGTATGAAAAACTGATTCCCCCCCCACCTAAAATTGTTTAAATGTTGAAATTTTTACAATTTTTTTTTTTTTTTTTTGTCAGTTGGACAGTTTAGGGTTTAATCGATAACACTGCAGTGGAGAAAGTAAAAAAAAAAAGATAATCAACAAATTTACAGGTGGTGGTAATGTACTGGTGAATGGTTCCAAAATGGAGGATCGATTTACTATAACGTTGTATGAAAAACTGACCCCCCACCTCAAAAATTGTTTAAATATTGAAATTTTTCCAAATTTTTTGTTGTCAATCGGAAAGTATAGAGTGTAACCGATAACACTGCATTGAAAAAAGTAAAAAAAACAAAAAAAAACAAATTTAAAGGTGGTGGTAATCTCCTTCATGTTCGCCCAACAATTTTTGTACATTTTAGTCTAAAGAGTGATGTATGTGTTTTTATCCGAAAGTAAACATACATTTTTAAAAAAGAAATGTAAAATTTTTAGAGACCAACTAAAAAAAAAAAATGCATTACTAACAAGAAAAATAAAAATAAAAATAAAAGTCCTGAACAACTCTTAGAAGAATAATAGATGTTCTGTTCAAAATTACAGACTTTCTAAAAACTATATCATTTCAAGAATCTAAGAGAAAAATCGTGATGCTAATTAGAATTTCTGAATGATTATTTAAGAAAAAAACAAAACAAACTTGCCTTCAGAAGAGGACGAAAGAATTTTGTAAAGAAAGTCGAAAATTTAAAAATAAAATAAAATAAAAAGGTCTGTTTGTTTTAATCATACAAAATAAAAATGCTTTTTAAATGCAAATGACGTTTAGTGTATTCCTTTCGTATAGAAATTCTTAATAGAAGTTGTACTAAAACAAATATTAAAATATAATTTGTATTAAAATTATTAAATAACATTATGACAGGCAAAATTATATTAAACGAGAAGATAAAATTATTTTTATTTTATTCTTTTTAAAATATAAATTATTTAAGAATCAGTTTCTATAAAATTATGCATTCAAAAACACTATGTATGGCCTGACGATTGGGTTTAAGTATAAAACAGACTGTCACCTTCAATGTCCACTTTTATAATTAGATATGCTCTATCCTTGATATTGAGTATTTCAACCTATATATATATATATATATATATATATATATATATATTGCGATGGATAAATTACCCTCTAAATTACGCAAAACTGAAGCAACATTGACATCTCCTTTTATTTATTAAACAAAATTATTTTGAAATATTAAAGAATAAATTTATTCAACAAAATCGTCATTGGCTTCAACCACAGCCTCCAGACGATTTCGGAAGTTCCTGCAACTCTTCTGAACGGTCTCCTTGTTTAAGTCGTCGAATGCTGCCATAATCTTTGCCTTCAGTTGATCTTTGGTCTTAAAAGGAGTTTTGTCGGTTGGTCGGTCTCTCTCTCTCAACTGCACCTCACTTTCAATAATCAAGGGAGTGACAGCAGGCTGGGGAGTTAGGTGGCCATATGTAAGGGATTATTTGGCCGCAGAAATTGTCTAACAGTTACGACGGGTTTCATCTAATGGTGTGTCATGTTACCAGACACAGGATCTTCCAGCAGTCAACCTCTTGACCAAAAGCAGCAATACCTCCCCTCAAAGCACTTGTTGTAGGCCCCTGTGTTGAGTTTGAGGCCCTGTGCGAAGATGAATGGAGGCATAACGTTGCCATCACTAGTGATCACTCCAAACACATTCGTGATCACTATCTGACTCATCCAACTCTTTCCGAATCCAGGTGATTCGGAAAGAGTTGGATTAGTCAAATGTTTAAATTTAAAAGTGTACATTGAAGGTGACAGTCTGTTTTATGTTTAAACCCAAGCACTCTGAAGTTTTCGTATTGGAGCTTCTGATGTGAATGCCAAGCAGTAGAATATGTTTCCAAGTTTTTTTGGTCAAGTGAATTGCGTCATGGTGCTCTTTTTGTCACATATGATGCCCAACTGACTCTACTACACTAAATATTGTACGATAAGGATTTTCTAAAAAATCGAAAACAATGCACATGCTTGAAATGAAAATATGAAATAGCGACAATTTACCAATCCCATTACACTCCGTTTATATATATAAATGGAGTGTAATGGGATGTCTCTTACCCTATATATATATATATATATATATATATATATAGGGTAAGACACATCCCATTACAAGTGAAAAGAACAGATTAAAAACCTAGAGTTTGTTGCATATATATATATATATATTCAGAAGATCCAATTTGGTGAAACCTTGGTAGGTTCGTTGGCTCTCTAGGTTAGTTATTTACTTTGTTTGCTCTACTTGCGTTTTTTGTTTTAGGTTACTTGTCTCGAGTTTTTTCTTTGGGCTACGTACTTTGACTGATGTTCGGGTGCTTAGCTCGTACTTTTTTTATTACCATTTTTTCCATTCCGCGTATGTACTCGGAGGGTTTTTTGAAACGAGTATAGCGACAAGTATATATATATATATATATATATATATATATATATATATATTACGCGTGTGTTTGTAAAATTGAGAAATAAATAAAATCTATCTGTAAAGAGAATATAAATAAAAGACAGTAGAAAAACTTTTCTTTACTAACAAGTTTCGTCTTAAGGAAACTTATCAAGGCAAACGTGAATTTTTTTTAAAACTTGTATTTATATATACAGAAGGAGATTGGAGGAAAAATACCACTAAGTTCTCGAATAATACTGAATTCATTTAAAGAATTTTACCATGTCTGCACACCTGGACGTTTTTTTTTTTTATCTTTTCTTTGACCTCCACTCCCCGGCCCGCTTCTTGATAAAGATCAAAACTTTTCAGCACTCCTGCTCAGACTTATGTTGTTATAATTACATTGAGGTTGGCACTAAATTTTGCAGTTTTGGAGAAATAAGATAAGTCATTAAATACGTATCCTATCAGAAACAGAATATTTTTATGTAACTCCCCTTCCATATCCCTGAACTCTGAACACACCCACACATTATAACAGATGGGAGAGAGGGAAAAAAAGAGATAGGTAGCCTAGAGTAGAGTAATGGTTAACAAGCTGAGAATGTGAGAGACAAAAATAAATTTTTGATAGATATTTTCGAGATATGAATAAGACGTAATTTTTTTTAATCGAGTTAGAAATCAGTGTGTGTGTGTGTGTGTGTGTGTGTGTGTGTGTGCGCGCAGTTATATGTTTTTAACAAATATCAAAAAAAATATTTTAAAGATATTTGGGGAGTTAGAAATAGATTTTGATTTTATGGTTATGAAATAGGATTAAGTCGGTAGTATTACCCCACCATTTCTGCCAGCTACATTTGATTTACAAATACAATAGGATAGTTACGTCTGTGGTATATTAGAACTTCAGTCACTTTCCCACTCCCTTAACGTAGCTTCCCTGTGCCTTTTCTATAAATATTTAGATGTCAATTGCACTGATGCACTTTCCTTTTTCGTACAGAGACTTCATTAATTTACATGCAGTACTAGATTGGTATTGGATGTGCGTTGTGGTGCAGTGGATATCGACTTCGAACGAGAAATCGAGGAGCCGAGCTCGAATTCCAGTTGAATTCTCTGCATTCACTTACGGGAAAGGTAAGGTATTAATCCGTCTCTTCCTTCCAGTTATGGGTTAAATAACAGGACAGATTGGGTTCGTTAGCTTAGGTCGGCAACCAGTCTACTGCAGAAAGTAATGGCAATCTACTGAGGGATAATCTTCTGCCCAGCAAGTCATGTCTCTTTCGAGACATGATTACCCAAGCGTGTATCACGTATGGCACTTAACTGACTGACTAGATTAGTGGCAAAGTTCAAATGGCGAGATGTAACCGTAAGTTTTAGGCTAACAGGTTTTTTTTTTCTTGCAGCTCTTGCTTGTGAGGCTTTTTTCCCCGCTTCTTGCTTTCCAGTCAACTTTGATCTTAAAAAATTTAAATGCAACGTCAATCTTTAAGTTTTTCTTCATAATTTTCTTGTTTTTATTTTTCTCTCTGCTTAATAAGGTTTTTCTCATTATGTCCTTTCATACTCAATAACCTCTTGCGTCTTAGTGGTTTATTGCTTTGTTTGGAGTGAAATGGTTTAAAAAAACTGACTCAGTAAGCTAGATAATAATGTTAACTGTTCATGCATTTCAGTTGGATAGTAAACTCACAGTATGTACAGTCTGGAATCATTTTCATCAATCCTCATAAAGCCGAGTATCCAAATTATTTTTATATTGCTCAGATATAGCAAGACAGATTGGGTTTTATAGCCTTGGTTGGCAACCAGTTTACTGCAGAAAGAAATGTCAACCTACAGTGGAAAAATCTTCTGCCTAGTCAGTCATGGATCATAAGAGACATGATCACCCAAGTGTGTAACTAACTGACTGACTAGATTGGTGGCAAGGTTGAAATGGCTAGATGTAACCCTAAGTTCTATGCTAACAGTTTCTTCTCTCCTCTCTTCAGGTCTCTTGCTTTCCAGTCAACTTTGATCTTCAAAAATTTAAATGCAATGTCAATCTTTAACATTTTTCTTTGTAATTCTTGTTCTTATTGTTCTCTCTGATTAATAAGGTTCTTCTTTTTATTATATTTTATATTCTTTCACACTTAATAACCTCTTGTGTCTCAGTGACTTTATTGGTGAAATGATTAAAAAAAAATTGATAAAGTTCAGCCTGCTAGATACCTAAACTCCATATATAATCGATTCAGAAGATATGTTTTGACCCATTTTTTGAGTGATAAAAATAAGGTTCTTATTTGACATAGAAAAAAAAAAATCCAGTATATTTCAGCTTTTCTAAAGATATAGAAAAGGTAGACTGCAATAAAAATCTCCAAGAAAAGTTAAAAATAGTGTCAATTTTTATGTAACAAACGTATAGTAATATACCAATGCAGCGAGGTCAGAGGATTGTCAGTCTCATAGATAGAAATATTTAAATTCTGGTTTATGATATGAATTTTTATCAGATCATATGCCATATTAAAATCAGCAGAGAATCATGGGTAATTATGTCACTGATAGTAGTGTATTTTTACAGCAGAGAATCATGGGTAATTATGTCACTGATAGTAGTGTATTTTTACAGCAGAGAATCATGGGTAATTATGTCACTGATAGTAGTGTATTTTTACAGCAGAGAATCATGGGTAATTATGTCACTGATAGTAGTGTATTTTTACAGCAGAGAATCATGGGTAATTATGTCACTGATAGTAGTGTATTTTTACAGCAGAGAATCATGGGTAATTATGTCACTGATAGTAGTGTATTTTTACAGCAGAGAATCATGGGTAATTATGTCACTGATAGTAGTGTATTTTTACAGCAGAGAATCATGGGTAATTATGTCACTGATAGTAGTGTATTTTTACAGCAGAGAATCATGGGTAATTATGTCACTGATAGTAGTGTATTTTTACAGCAGAGAATCATGGGTAATTATGTCACTGATAGTAGTGTATTTTTACAGCAGACACTTTTTTTTTTAATTCTCTAAACCCTTTAATACTGTTGGACTCTCTCAGTTGCAAATATTAATTCCAATTAGTAATTTTATATTTCAAATAGCATGAGTACCATTATTTATATCAGATATTAAAATATTAACCAACACAGACTTTTATATATATCAAGGAAAATACTTCTGTAGCCAGAATGTGCTGCTACCAGTTTGATCACAGGAGGAATTCACAAACATTGTGGGCAGGGCTTCACTTTTAGACAGAAAATAGCACTTTCTAAAAGTTTCTTGTGCCTTATGATCCTATTGTAATGTGATATTTGCAGTCTATAAAATGTCACCCCAAAAAAGAAAATGATCTGTGAAAATCGGCATTAAAATTAACCCAATGTTAAACGAATATCCTAAATACCCCTTATTTCAACTTTATCTGCATCTGACCCATAAAATCAAATGAAAGATGATTAATGGATAAAATCATTCATTTAAAATAATTATGATCAACATAAATCTTATGATCAACATAAATCTTACTGGTAATAAATGAAAGAAAATAAGAAATTGACTTAATGTTGTTCTTGAATTTATAATCGTATGTACTAAGGCACCCAAGAAACATCCTTTCTGCTTTGGGGATTTTTCCCAACCCTCAACAGGTTTTTAGGACCTCCTACAGCTTATTAGTATTTATTTATAATGTAACCTTGGGAAAACATCATGGAAATATACTCAATTTTGTCAAAGTGTAAAGACATTGATTGACATTTTAATATTATTTCTTCAAGGTCTTGTTATAGTTTGAAAGACTTGTTTTTGTTCATTTCCCAGTCGGCCCATTTTTGAAACTGATTATTATATTTTCTATATTTTTTTCCAACACCACATCCATTTATTAACTACACCCATTTCTCATTTTTTCTACCCCATCTCCTGTCCATTATGACATGTGCTTTTTTTTAGCAGTGTTTTACTCTGTGTGTGATGCTCGAAAAAATATGCATCCTGTTTATTTCTATGAAAACTAAAACGAATGCAGGGATGTCAGTTACACCACAGGATAGAGCAAGTCCTCAGTGAAAAATTTATTTTCCCACATAGTTATCACCACTAGCCATGCACTTCAAAAGTCTGTTCATTTTGTGGGTTGACAGCTACAAAAGGTCACTCAGAATTAGTCACCATGACTGAAATGCATTACCTACTACGTAACTGTGATCACATCCATTGTTAGGTCTTCATAAATGTTCAGCTAGCATGCTAACTCAACTACCTCTGAATAGTTCTACCTACTCAATTTCAGGATCATGGCTAGGGTCAACCCATCATATGGTGTACAGGTACTTCTAAAAAGTGCAACATGCTGGAATTGCCTTCTCAGGCTGGTAAACCAAAGAAGTAACAAATTGACTATGGAGAGGGTTTGAATACAATTTCATAGTCAGCCATGTGCCTATAATATGTATGCATGCATTATATATATATATATATATATATATATATATGAAGATCCAAGAGGTCAAACAACAGTAGTTTGGTAAAGTAATAATACATTTTTAAGATAACATTTTTTATATAAGCTGATGGCTTAAGTATTGAGCACTTTCTGAAATCTACTATGATCAATTTCAGGATAAACTTTGCCCCATAATTGATTCAAACAAGTAGCGAATTATATATATATATATATATATATATATATATATATATATATATGCACACACACACACACACACACACAAACAAGTTTTATTAAAAACATCTGACAAGGCACTGCAGTTATGTTTTTA
>JBBBDQ010000423.1:2052500-2170000 GCA_037127315.1 Ascarosepion bandense | reverse complement strand
GTTGTAGAAGTTAATGTTCAATTAGAAATATTATTAAGAGTTTAAGGGTAGAGTTCTATTCAATGATAAAAACTTGAGTTAAGGGTATCAAGATTCATAGAAAATGTTCATAGTAGTAATTGTTGAAAAGGAGAAAGAGAACAAGGTGCGACCTGACCTTATCTCTGGGAGTTGATTTGAAGTTGCTGTTATATGTTAGTTGTTTGGTCTTGCCTTGCTGCTAAGTCCTCAAGTCACTCCCATTGGTCAAAAATCAGGATTTCACATGTCATTGTGAATTTTTGAAGAAAAAGGTTGATTTTAATTAATTTCTGATCACACACTTAAGTATAAGCACTTATATAAAAATATTATTCAGGTGTTAATGTGTGGATTACTTCAAATGTTAATTTTAATGGACACCCATATCTAAGTGGACACTTAATTTATTTTAAACAGAATTTTATTTTGTTGACTGGCTTGTGTACTCAAGAAAACTTGATAAATAAAATGTGCCCTCATCAGGATTTGTATCTGTGTCCTCTTTTGCAGAAGTAACCTGTCTGATAAGGCATGCTCTGACTGCTCGGACATGACAAGCTTCCTGATATAATGAATACACATACACCTTGGTACCCCCTCACAGTAATGTGATTGGCTGGTGTCAGCCATGAATACAGACAAAGGTGAGGACACAGGGAGGTCTACCACTAGAGCTCTATTGGTCTACAGGTCTAAGATTATTGGTCTACATCTGTTGACTACACCTATGTCTCAGGATACTGCTTAGATGAGTACTGTTCGTTACATTTGCTTGCTAGATTGTCATAACCAATTACATTTGCCTAAACCGCTTAGCTACTTTGAATGATATATATATATATTTCTTTCCAGGGACATATCACTTCCTAATCAATCAAGGTCTCATTTTGTCTTTAAGTCACACTCATTTGTTCAGATTTTATCAAAAATGGCATATCTGCTTTGTATCCAAAGTGCAAGCAAAGCTACCTCCAAATATATATATATATATACATATACAAAATTGTAAATTATAATTCACCCGTATATTTTATTTAAGCAATTAACAACGACAATAATATAAACTCTAATTATACTTCAGTTAAATTAACCATGAATAAAATAATAAATTCAATTAATAAATGTTGCTAAAATCATTAATGAATGTCTTCAAAAATACATGTTACAAATTATTGCAACTCTTCATTAGATTATGAATGAATTCATGTTCCAAAAGGAAGTATTTCACTACACATATATCATCAGACAAAATATGTCTAAATAATTGAATCAATTATTATAAATTTAATGCCCAAGTTTAAATTGACAATATTAAAGAAAGAAGAGAAATGGCTATTCTATTATCATCTTTTACCTAACAAATGAATTAACAATTATAATTAAACAAATTCAGAAATTTATTGAATTAAAAAAAAAACTTTATGCCATTAACAGAAATATTTTTAGGCAATGTAGTGCATTGTGGTGCAGTGGATATTGACTCGGAACAACAAATTGGGGAGCCGAGTTCGAATACCAGTTGAATTTCTTGCATTCATTTGTGCACAAATACCCTTGAGAAAGGTATTAATCCATCTCTTCCCTCCAGTTATGGGTTAAATAATAGGATAGATTAGGTTCTAGAGCCTTGGTCAGCAACCAGTCTACTGCAGAAAGCAATGGGATGATACTGTGAGATAATCTTCTGCCCAGTCAGTCATGTATCTTTCAAGACATGATCACCCAAAGTGTGTATTATGTATGGCACGTAACTGACATCATAATAAATATTTTTTTCATTTTATAAAGAAAAAGAAAATATAACCTGAAAATTAACTCAGTTCAAAATAAAATCAGTTAAGGACAAAACATTGATAAAACCTAGACACAGACTGAAAAACAATATTTAATTTATTCTAAATATTACTAATTATATATATAAGAGTAAGAACTAATGGAGTAAAAACTTACAGTTCATATCATTTACTTTTTAAAAAGTGCTCAATATAAAGTAGAGCAATATATCATTATGATATTTTTATTATAAATGATTATAATAAAAACATTTTATATCACTGCACAAAACCTTGTATGTTTCAATACTATGAATTGTATTTCCTCAGGCAATCATTGGTAACTAGTAATAAAAATGATTTTTATGGAAATTTAAAAACCTATCACAAGTTAACAGTCATCGCCTGTGACTGACAAAGTACAATTCATAGTATTGAAACATGAAAGCTTTTAGTGATGTAAAATGTTTTCATTATATATATATATATATATATATATATATATACTAGCAGTATAGCCTGGCGTTGCTCGGGTATAATGAAAGCTTTAAAACTAATCCATGGTCCTGGAGCTCAGACTCTTTGAATGCTGGCACGAAAGACTAAAAAGCAATAGTTGTTTCCAGTTAAAGCAAAACCATAGACTGAAAGTAAAATGAATGGATGTAAATCAAATTTTGATTTCCTGGTATCGATATCAAATAAGTTTTTATCGTTGTAAACTGAGTTTTGAAGGCTAAATAAGTCCTCTGAGTAAATGGTATCATGGCTGGGACTAAGAACTACAATTATATCTACTTAGAGCCAAACCCAAAGCAAAAACTAAAATAAAAGGGCTGAAAAAAATACAGACATACAGGCAGATAAACAGACACACACACAAACATCTTGCCTTTTATATATGTATATTATCGATTTTCTGCACTATTGTAAGAATTACAACCTTGAAACTTCTGAATATCGTTTCTTATGTCTTTGTCTATGAGTGTATCAAATTTGATTAAAATCAGACCACTCCTTCTATAACCCAATTTTTTTGATTATCAATTTTCGATATTTATCAAGGGTACCTCGACACATAACCTAGCTAAGAACACTCACAGACGCTTATAGTAGAACTGTGTAAATTTTCAAGAAAATCAGTTCAGCCGTTTTGGAGTCTATAGGTAACACACACACACAGAGACAAAGTTCCATTTATAAATAAGTTTAGATATATAAAGGAAATTTATACTTAACATCAGGAAAAGTCAGTTGTGGTTTCTGAGACATGTAATAAGGAAGGAGGGCCTGAAGAATCTGATACACACAGGGTGAATATTGGGAAAGAGGGACAGGAGAAAACAGTACGTGGCATACTTGATGAGCTTAAGCAAGTGGATAGCAGAGCAGAGTTTGAGAGAAATAACAAGACAAACTATATTAAGAACTACAAGGGACAGGAAGATGTGAAGGGCAATAATCATCTACGTCCTGAAAGGACATAAAAAAAAAAGCAATATTTGCCAAGATTTTTAAATTACCACATTCATCTGTGAATATATGTAGACAGTAAAAAATGTCTTTGACAAATACACTTTCCATTTCTTCCCTCTATCTATAGGCTTAATAACAGGACAGATTGAGTTATATAGCCTTGGTTGGCAACTAGTTTACCGCAGAAAGTAATGGCACCCTATGATGGTAAAATCTTCTGCCCAGTCATGTCAAAGTGTGAATCACGTATGGCACTTAATTGACTGATGAACCTAAAGCTATGATGTATCAGCTTTAAACAATAATATCAGAGTAAAGAAATATCTATCATATCTGCTGCTTCTGCTATGCATCTAGAGATTCTTGACAAAATCTATATAAGAATCTACAATGTTATCAATCCTGACCTGACTGTATGATGATAGCTTTTTCTTACTTGTGAAACTCTCTTCCAGATTCTTGCTTTCTTGCCAACCACAATCTTCAAAAATTTAAATACAACATCAATCATCATCCTAGTATTTAGTTATCCAAAGACCAAATAGGAAAGGGCGATTTTTTGGTTATGGTGAAACATACTTATTCTATAGTGAATAGAGTCTCCCACCTAATTTAAGTAGGAGAAGTAAGAGGAACGAGGGTAAGTTGATGTTGGACGACAGTAGTCAACAGTTAGTCAAATACAAAAGTAGTCAGCGACCTGGCAAGATTACACTGCGTAATACATATATCAAGTTCCTAACATTTTGTACGTTGAACCTATTCGGACCGACTTTAGAACAAATACTAGCCTCCACTGCGAAAATAACTCCATAACAATTTTGAATTAGAGAACTTTGCAGTTTTTAATATTTGTGACTCTGGTTTTCAAGAGGAGGAACTGTTTGGACATTACTGGACATTAGCGAGTTCCGTTTTTTATTCTTGGTCCTGGTTGCACGACATGAGATGGATCATATGACTCTCCAAAGGAATCTATTTTGATTCAATCATTCTGGCTGATTTCTGGAACTTGAGTGCTGACCATTTCCTCAGAGATATTTCAAGCTTTGTCTTAGGTTTGATTTCTCAGTTGCAATGGACAAATTAGTATTGCCAAATAAAAGACAGTCTTTTATTTTTAGGAAAACTGACTTCCAATATTATACGTTAGAGTAAGGCACAAGGCTAGAAAAACTTAAGCACTTTCACATGGCATCACTGTTCACACTTGTGTCATAAATTTGCCCCCTATTATTTATTTTCTTTTTTTTAACAAGAGTAGAAAATGAAAAGATAATCCAACCAACCAGGTCTACAACCTTGCTAAATATGCTGATTAATAAATATTACCATAGTAGCAAATGGTTTGTAGTAAAACACTAATATCAAGTGAATAAACTTTGTTTCTCTATGGAACTTTGAAAGTTTAAAAAAAATAAAAATATGCTCATGTGATGCCCAGCTGCATATATCACATGATAGCTTTAAAGAACTCCTCTTTTCAAAAACTCAAATGTTACATGACAGTCAAACGTAAGGGAAAAATAACATCCTTGAGCATGGCTGAAAGCACTTGGAAAGTCAAAAATTAAGGAACATGTTTACACTCCTTATCTCCAAGAAAAAGAAAATATATAAATACTAGAAAAATTAAATTAAAAAAATGAATAAAATCTTCTTTGTCAGTCTTTTTTAATCAAAACATGTTTAAAAAAAAGATTGCTGCCTCAATATATATATTTTTCTTGTAGAGGAACATCCTATCCTACTCGGGAATGGATATGGTCTAGTCTATAAAAGACTGTGACTGGGAGCATACATCACTAGACGGATGCATATGTCATAGGCAGAAACATTTTCTACATGATCATTATTCCTGTTACTATACGTTAATTGTTCTTGTATGTCTATTGGTTTATTGTACTGTGATATAATAAATCTCTTCTAATCTATCTTTAGTGTTTCAGTATTATTCTTACGCTATTCTTTTCCCTGTTATTCCTTCCCAGGATATAACGATTTTAACATTTATTTATTTAAACATTATTTTTACTGTGTAAAAAGAACCTTCAGATATTGGAGGCCATGTACATTAAATCCAAACAACCCATACTTAATAAAATTACTTTTAAATCTGGCCATAACACATTACATTGCATTTGAATACATGGTTCTGTTGTCATTTCGCGCTATCACGCGGTGTGACATCATAGAACTGCATTGCAAATTTGCAAACTGCGTTTGTTATTTTTGGTAACTATTGCCGTTGTCTAGTGGAGTTTTATGTCAACACAAAATAAAATCGTTGGTGATAGTGGATGTTATTGTGTTACCGTCTTGGTGACCTCTCTGAAGATGGTTCATGTGAGCCAAAAGCTTAGAACCAAATTAATAAAAAATTATCCAAATGTTGGAGAATTTTTGTCTTTATTTTCAACTGAAATTAAAGCCAAAATACGACGTTTAGAACAGTTCATGATTAAACATAATAGGCATTCATTGTCTCTTACATTTAACAGTATATGTTTAGAAAATTATCTGCTGCCTCGATACACTAAATATATATATAATAATAAAGGGGTAGCCACTCATATTTGAGGATACCCATCTATCAGATCGGATACTTAATCCCTGTTGCAGATGCCTGCTCAGGCACACTTAATTTTGTTCAACCCCTACAGAGCCCACCTGTAGTTTATACTGCAACTATGCTGAGCAGACCTTAGTTACAGTTTCCGGGAGAGAGAGTGTTATTCAGACTGAGTACAACAATCTGAATATCAGTCTGAACAAGGACAGAACACTCAAACACTCGACCAAGATGACTTGTGATTTTGATCTAACACAACCATTGATGGATCCACAAAAGGAGCTGTCTACACAAATTCACTGACAAGGCTTGGGTCAACCTGTGGTATAGTTTTCAGACAATTTCGAAAGGTGCTGCACACTAAGATCACCTCCTCATTAAGAAGTCAACTTCCTGGCAAATCAGTCATGGCGAGATTCGAATCCGGGCATCATGATCAGAAAGCAAACATTCTACCTATTTAGCTACGAGCCCATATATATATATATATATGGGCTCGGAGCTAAATATATACACACACACACACACACACACACACAGATACATGAGGTGCATTCAAGAAGTTTTGAGAATATTTTTGTACAGGCAATTATAACTTTCTTAAATAACTGCTGTTTTAGTAAATAATTACTATACATTGACTAAGTTGACTTGCCAACTTCGGTTATTCCAAATTGAAGGAAACAGCTATAACAGCTCTTTGAACACACCCCACTAAACACTGCTTGTCACAGCGTACAAGTTTAAAGAATGCAGTCAAGACATGAAGACAATTTGAAGGCTCGCTATGCAATAATTTTTTTGTGTTAAACTGGGCTAAAATGCTATAGAAATGTATGTAATGCTCTAGACTGCTTATGGATTAACTTGTATAAGCCAAGTATCTGATTTCTGCTGGCACAAGAGGTTCAAGGATGGAGGAGAGGGTGTGAGAGACAATGAACAATGTTGTAGAGAGATAATGTGGATGTGAAAGATAGAAGATCAGAATTGGTTGAGAAAATTTGCAATTTTCTGGATGAAGATTGTCAGGTGTCTCTGAAGACAATAAGCCTACAGTTTGCAATCAGTGACAGCAGGGAGACGTTGATGGTGATCAAAACTCTCCTTCAATCTCCCTACAGTCCAGTATTTGCTCCCTGTCACTTTTGGTTGTTCCTCAATCTGAAGAATAATCTCAGGGGCAGTCATTTTGATGACATTGAGAAGATGAAGGAAGCTGTGACAAGTGTCCTGGACACCTTCACTTTGGATGACTTCCATGGGGCCTTCACAAAGTGGCTGGAGTTCTACAAATGCTCTGAAAGCAGAGAATCCTACTTTGAAGAAGATTAGAGTTTTGTATTTCTCTGAAATTGATAAATGCCTCTCTGGAAGAAGTCTCAAAACTTCTGGAATGCACCTTATATATTATATATATATATATATATATATGTGTGTGTGTGTGTGTAATCACAGTGGAGTAATGAATAGTGGATCAGTTTGAGGAATCAGGAAGCTAAGTTCAAATTTTAGTAAAGTTTGTAATGTTTACTCATGTGCAAATACCATTGGGAAATATATGAATCTATTTCATTTATTCCCCAGCTATGGATTAAATAGCAAGATAGACTGGGTCCTCTAGCCTTGATGGGCAACTGGTCTTAGAGAAGGACAACTCTGATTTCAAAACCTGAGGAGGGTCAGTTGAGAGCCTCATAGCACATTGTAGTATAATTTTCAGACACTTTCCACACACTAAGATCACCTCCTCATTAAGAAGTCAATTTCCTGGCAAATCAGCCATGGTGAGATTCGAACCTGGGCTTTATGATCAGAAAGCAAACATTCTACCTATTTAGCTATGTGCCTATATATATATATATATATATATATATACACACACACATACACACACTGACATACATACATGAGGTGGATTCAAGAAGTTTTGAAAAAATTTTTGTACAGGCAATTATAACTTTCTTAAATTACTGCAGTTTTACTATATAATTACTATACATCGACTAAGTTGACTTGCCAACTTCGATTTTTCCAAATTGAAGGAAACACCATATCTATGTATAGAGTTCTTCCAAAAAGTGTGGTTGTTTCTGCAGATGACTTCACCTCTTTAATCAAATCATGTGTGGGTAGTATGACTGTTTAGTTATAAGAACTGAGTTGATGTTCCCTCAATATTTCAAAACATGACAGAAGAGTCCTATATATATATATATATATATATATATATATATATATATATATAATGTTGAGTCGTGATAATGTTTAGCACCAAGATTGTTGTTTTTTCAGTCGTTTTACTAATAAAAGGTATTTTGCCAAGCAGATATTTTTTATTGTGTATAAATATATATATGGAGCACTATTTCAATCGACTGGTCTGCTTATAAAAATTGTTTAATTATTTTTTTTCTACATTAGCAAAACCTTCCTTTGACCATGAAACTTGTCAGAATAAAAAACAACATTGTTATCAATTTAGAAGGGGGTGTCCTGTTTATAATAATGATACAGTGTCAAATTGATCCCTCACTTTTACATACAAAATATGACTTTTTTTTTCTTAAGGGAGATTAACAAAAAGATTTCTTTTAATAAAAAACTAATGGATATACAAATTTTTTTAATGAAAAAAAAAAAATTTATGAATTAAAAGTATGTATCTTCTTATTTTTCATTTATGAAGAGCACTGATTAACCTTAAATATTTTTGCATGTGCTTCCAAAAAAAAAACAAAAAAACAAAAGACATACTGAAAAATTTTTTTAAAAAAAGTTAAATAATTTAGAGAGTAAATTTTAAAAAATGCCAATATTATTGATGTTACTAAACTTTTAAATTTGAAATGCTTAAATAACAGAGAACCAGTCTACTTATGTAGTACCTATATCTATATATCTATTTATATACTCACACATGCAGAGGGGATGGATAAATTATCATATAAATTATGCAAAAATGAAAATAACACTGACAAAATTACACAAAAATATCTTGAATTACTAAAAAATAAATTTATGCAAAAAAAAAAAAGAAAAAAAAAATCGCCACTGGCTTCAACGACTGCTTCCAGATGATTTTGGAATCTCTTGCAACTCTTCTGAAGAGTCTCCTTGTTTAAGTCAGTGAATGTTGCCATTTTGATGACATTGAGAAGATGAAGGAAGCTGTGACAACTGTCCTGGACACCTTCACTTTGGATGACTTCCATGGGACCTTCACAAAGTGGCTGGAGTTCTACAAGTGCTCTGAAAGCAGAGAATCCTACTTTGAAGAAGATTAGAATTTTGTATTTCTCTGAAATTGATAAATGCCTCTCTGGAAGAAGTCTCAAAACTTCTGGAATGCACCTTATATATATATGGAATCACAGTGGAGTAATGAATAGTGGATCAGTTTGCGGAATCAGAAAGCTAAGTTCAAATTTCAGCAAAGTTTGTAATGTAATTGTGGCGATTTTTGTTTTTTTGCATAAATTTATTTTTTAGTAATTGAAGATATTTTTGTGTTACAATTACATTACAAACTTTGCCTTCAGTTCATCTTTGGTGTTACATGAGTTTTGTTGGTCTCTCACTCAACTATGCCCCACACAAGTGTAGAATCCTGTTGCCAGATATCAGGTCTTCTAGCAGCCACCCTCTTGACCCATGTCAGCACTATTTCCTTAAGGCACTTGATGTAGGTCTTCGTGTTGAGTTTGAGGCCCTGTGGGAAGATGAATGGAGGTATAACTTTGCCAGCACTAGTGATCACTCCAAACATCATCATAATCACCATTAGACTCATCCAACTCTTTCTGTATCCTCTGCATTGTCCTCAGATTAATACCTAACCACAATGAAATTTCCATGTTGGAGGTTCTGGTGTGAATGCCAAGCAGTAGAACATGCGATTTCTAAATTTCTGGCAGAGTGAAATGTGTCATGGTATTTTTTTGTTTCACAGATGGTGCTTAACTGATCATACTACACTGTTTTTTTTTTTTATCATTTCACCCCGAGCAAGGCATTCCACTGCCACTGTAGCGCAGGGGGTTACATAGGGTTGGGGGAGTGATGGGAAAGGATGGTTAGATATAGGAAATGTCAGAAGGAGGGTGATAGACGGGTAAGGGTACCCGAGAATGAGGGTTAGATAGATGGTGAGAGTGTTTGAGAGTTAGTGTGTTAGGAGGTGTTTATTGACCTTACATTTAAACTCCTGGAGATTGTAGCCATCGGGGAAGCAGGCATGTGGAAGGGAATTCCACAGGCGGAAAGTGCGAGAAAAAAAAGCTGTTGGAGTAGAAATTGCGGTTACATTTTATCGGTTTCACTGTAAAAGGGTGGGACCTAGTTGCCAATCTAGTATCTCATGTAAATTCGTACCTAGGTGGCACCAATGACCTAAGTTCATTGGAGCAGAGGCCGTGAAAGTACTTGTAGAAGAGGCACAGGGAAGCCATGTCACGTCGGTGAGAGAGTGGTTGCAGCCGGTCCACCAAGACAGGATTGATCACGTTACAGATTCTCCGTTGTATTTTGTCAAGAAGCCCGTGGAGAGTAGCAGGGGCACCCAAATAGATGTGGCAGCAGTATTCAATACACGGGCGAATGGTAGATTTATATATGTGCAGGATAGATTCAGACAGGAAAAATTTCCGGGCTCTGCACAGAGAACCGACCTTCATAGCAGCGGACTTAGCAATGGATTCGATATAGTCATTCCATTTGAGATCCGTCGAGAGTGTAAGGCCAAGGAGGCATAGTGTTTTACTCTCAGGGAGGCAAGCCTGTTCTATGCTAATGGGAGATAGGTGCGATTGTCTTTGATGGTTAATTGATAGCAACTTCGTTTTGGAGGCATTGAAATTCACGAGTCACTTCCTACCCCAGTCCAGCACGGATTGGAGGTCCTTTTCAAGCTTGGCAGCAAGGTTCGCTTTGTCACCAACACCGTGATTGAGGCGAGAGTAGATTGTAGTGTCATCAGCGTACATGCCTACCCGGGATCTAATGGCATCTGGGAGATCATTAATGTAGATCAGAAAGAACATGGGACCCAGGATAGAGCCTTGAGGGACACCAGCGTTTGTATGGTAGTTTTGCAAGGCATGTCCGTTTAATACTACCTTCAATGTGCGGTTAGAGAGGAATGACTGGATTAGATCAAACAAATATCCATTTATACCATAGCTCCGCAGTTTGCACAAAAGGCCAGCATGCCAGGCTCTGTTGAACGCTTTGGAGATGTCCAAGGCAACAGTTCGTGCTTCGCCATTCTTGTTGAGAGCCTGGTATATTTACTCGGTAATGGTTGTTAGCATATCAGCAGTAGACCTGGTGAAGTGGAAACTGTACTGTTTGAGAAGCCTGTGGGCCGTGAAATGCTGAATCACCTCGGTGTTGATAATAGCTTTGAAAATTTTGCCAAAGCTCGGAAGGAGGCTGATAGGGCGGTAATTAGCAGGGTCCGAAAGCAAACATGTAAATGCAAAATTAAAAATATAAAATGGCGGCAATTTACCTATTGCATCATTCATATATATATATATATATATATATATATATATATATATATATTGTTTTTAATCATTTCTCCCCAAGCAAGGTGGTACCACCACTGATGCGCAGGGGGCTAGAAAAGAGAAGAGTGAAAGTTTAAGCAGAAGGAGTGCTAAGAGAAAGATGAACCAGTTACAGGGGGTGTCAGAGAAAGGGTAAGAGCAGGACGGGAATACTGAAGTGATGAGAGTTGCAAGAGTAGAGTGAGAAAGGAAAAGAACACGATAGACAGAGTGATGGGAAAAGGACAAGAGGACTGGAGTTAATTGGATAAGAGATGGGAATTGATATTGCATTTAAATTCCTGAAAATTGTAGCCAACAGGGAAGCAAGTATACGAAAGAGAGTTCCACAGAAAATATCTGTAGAACAGACAGAGGGAAGCCATATCTCGCAGGTAAGAAAGTATCCTTGTTAATTTGTAAGGGTTTTTCTTTATTTCTATCATCTTTAACGTTGTTATCATACTTGATAGTAATATTATTGTCATAAAGCCAAAAAGATTATTATTTATAAGATAAAGATATTATTATTGCCATCAGAATTAATATAGAAATCTAACAATTGTTCTAGTGGGAATACGGCCCCTAAATTTACTGTCGTGTATTTGAGAATAGCCAAATGAAAGTTCAGTCCAAAGTCATTTCATTGGCTAGGATAGAAAGACAGCCGCACTTAATGATTAACACTGTATACCTAACCCCCACTCCTATCAATAAAATGTTTTCCTTCTTCCCCTGTTTCCCCATGATTCCTTTTATCTGGATAAATCTAACCAATTCATTTTGTGAAAAATTTTGGTCTGAGGAGCAGATATTTTTCAAATATCTGCGAAATAAACTATTATCAATGGATTTGTAAATTCATCCAATATATTTTCATTATATATATATCTATTATAAATTATATTTTAGAACATGTACATAATTTTTCTAAGTTTCAATGTCGAAACAAACGTACCTTTGTCATGGATATATATAGAAAAATTATGTACATGTTCTAAAATATAATTTATAATAAATATTCACAGCTCTATATATTATATATCGAGCACTGTTTTAAATTAATGTTTTGGACATTGTAAGAATTCTTTCTTTGTTCTGTATTCACTTGGATATATATATATATATATATAAAATCACCAGATGACCATGGTATAGGCATGAACGCCTGAGTTCCAGTCATAGGTTAGGTTGTGTAGACATATTTTGGTTGTTATCGTTACAGTTCTGTCTTGATTTTGTTTCCTATTTTGGGTTCTTTATTCTTTTAGCATTGAACTGTTGGTTTCTACTGAGGTAGGTCTCTCTTAAATTTTTGTAGGATTTGCATAGGTAAGTTTTGTTTTTGGCACTTTCCCTTCTATTTCCTTTTTCAGCTCATTTTATAGATGTTTTAAATTTACTATAATTCTAAAAGAACAACACTGAATCCTGGGTATGATGGTAAACTGCATCCAGCAGCAAGGCCTCTTATTGGGAGGTTGTGAGGAGGATGGAACCACCTCTTAA
Source organism: Ascarosepion bandense (assembly GCA_037127315.1). NCBI lineage: Eukaryota > Metazoa > Mollusca > Cephalopoda > Sepiida > Sepiidae > Ascarosepion > Ascarosepion bandense. Next base: position 2,157,098 of record JBBBDQ010000423.1, on the reverse strand, counting down.
TTGCTGTTGTTCTCAGGTCCACCTTGACCCCAAGTGGTAGCACTTGGTTCCAGCTATGGGCAAATAGTTAACCCTCAAACTGGGGTCAAAACACGATGAAAATATAAAAATAGACTTTAATAGAAATATATACATAAAAATGGATTTTTATAGAAAAATATACATTTTTGAAAGAAAAAAATAAATTACTAGCAATACATTTTTAATACAAAACTAGAATACATCTTCAGTTTTCTAAAATAAAAAATAATAAAAAAATTATTCATCATAATCTGACTAAATCAACCTTCTACCAGTAACCAAACAAAAAAAAAAAAAAATACAAAAAAAAACACAAAAAACCTTAAAAGCCCATCTTTTTGGCATTAAATAACCACAGAGGTTGCTATGCCGTTAAAAAAAACTCACTCAAACAGAATATTAGATTGATTTGATCAATTTTTTTTTTTATGGGTTATCAACCTTTTGCAGGTTATTTAAAGCCAGAAAATATTTTTAGGTTGTAAGAGATTTTTGGGAGATGATAATGATTTTTTAGAATTATACGTTCTACTTATTATCCTGCAGCAGGGGGGGGGGGGCTGCGACAAAAAGATGGATTTATACCAAGGATATTTGTGTGTAAGTAAAAATAACAAACTTGATTGTTATTGGAACTCAATTCTCTGATTTGATTCACAATTCCATGCTATTATCTATTTCATCACTGACATATCTAAGCACCAAGTATTCTTTGTATGGTCGCCCATCTGACCAGGCTTAACATCAGTAATCGTATAAGAACTGGTGTTTCAATGTGATATACCTGTAAAACCCTGAATATTAGAGATGAAGTATTTGTAGACAGAGGCTATGTAAAACTTACTTGAAGTATGAAAGTGAATGTAGTCATGCAGTGTTGATTTCTATGTCCATATTGTTTCTATTGGGTGCACAGACATATATATATATATATATATATATATCGCAGTATGAATAGACAGAATTGGTTCTTCATATCTCTGTCTACTACATACTTTCAGGATAGAAACAATCATGGCTCTCCACATCATCTTTTTGAAAATTCCTTAACAGTACATAGCAATGATTGTCCTGAACAAAAAATAGCATGGTGATTTCTCATTGTTGTTCCCATTGTTTTTAATTCAGATATCCTTCTCCTAGACTGGTAGCTAACTAAGGCTAAACATCCCAGTTTATTCTGCTACTTTAGTTCTAGCTGGCTAAAAAAAATATGGGTTCATGCCTCTTCATTTTGTTTTTACTTATATTGAACATTAAATAATTAATGCCTGAAATTCTGTGTTAAAGCCCTACCTTTATCCAATGAATTTGTGATGTCACAAATATAATTTATTCAAAAAAATCAAACACTAAATATTATCATAATTCCTTTGACCAGGTGTGACTGTAGGGCTGCTGGATAGGTGATCAGCTGCGAGTTAAATATTGCATTAACAATATTTTGTTTTGAGAATAACAATTTTTTCCAGATAAGTTTGACTATTTAACCCATGGCTGAGGGAAGTAATGGCTTCATACCTTTCTTAATGATATTTACATGTAAGTGAATGTAACAAACCCAACTTATCAACTCTATCTCTTTAGTCTAATGAAAGAGAAACAGAATGGGTAAATGTCATGGTAGAGACGAAGAAGTAAAAACTGCTGTAAGGAATTGACTGCATCAGCGGTCAGCTGAGTTTTACAAAGCTGAGATACATGACTTCATTTGTAGGTGAAACACTACCCTTCTTCCTCATTGCATGTTCCAGGAACTTTAGCTGATGCTCAGTATTAATTTCCTTTTCATTTCCATCCTTTCCAAAACCTCCTCATTGCTCACATGCTCGATCCATGATATTCGCAGCATCCTTCTGTAGACCCACATTTCAGTTGCTTGAAGTTTTTCCTTCATCTTTGATGATATTGTCCAGCATTCACTGTCATTTGCTCAATTGTGTATATTATTTTGAATCACCTTGTATTTATAACTTTCATTTTACCATAATTCCTTATGTATAATACGCATGTTTCTAAAAAATATAGTAAGCAAAATTAGGGGTGCACATTATGCACAGCTACAAAAAAAAACATTTAAAAATTGCCATTTTATTGGTCAATTTCAGTTGTGAAATGACTACTCATCACAAACATACAACAATTTGACACTAACATTCAGCAATTGCAACCCCATAAGGATGTCAAATACAATCGTATGAATCTCACAATATTACAAATATAAAACAAATTTCCGTTCCCTTCAAATTTCTTTAGATTTTTGGTTCTGTCTCATCTATAATTCGCCTCATATGAGAAAATATACAGTACTCACACACATACCATAATTCTCCATGTATAATATGCTTTTTTTTCTAAAAAATCATAAGCAAAATTAAGGATGCGTATTATGCACAGCTACAAAAAATCTTTAAAAAATTGCTTGTTCATAGGTCGATTTTAATTGCGAAATGACTACTCACCACAAACATATGACAATTTGACTAACATTTCGCGATTTCAACCCAATAAGGATGTTGAATACAATCATGTGTACTTAACAATACTTACAAATGTAAAATAAAATAAGAATTATCATAAAACGAAATTCGAATAATATTATTCTATGTTTAAAACCATTTTTTCTGAAAAACTTATGGCTATTCCTTTATTCATTATATTCTTTGTTAAATATTTCTCAGACCAACTCTTATTCTGTCAACATTTTAAGAACAACTCGAGTTATGTAGAACTAAACTGAACTACATACAGATCCGGTAGATTGCACATTTTATAAAAAAAAAGAACAAAAAAAAAAACAGGTTAATGAGTCTGTGCAGTAGGCACAATATAGGTATTTTCGTTTCCTTTTAGAATTGTGATGATCGGAAATTTTGATAATCTTCAATTACATCTTGAATAAGAGTAGAAAATGCTGGTCATAATGAATTAGGAGTGATAGAATTTATAGGGTTTGATTACCAAACAAGGGCTACATATTATGTGTGAGTAGAAGCATTTTCTCACACTTTCAGAAAAAATTTTTAGGAAGGCGTATTATGTTTGGGAAAATATGGTACTTTGTTTTAGATGTTGTAATGGAAGATAAAGATACAATTATTGAGAATGGTAATTTTGAGACTATTTTAAAATGGGCCTTGAAACCACTGAATTTGCCTGTAGAATTCTTGAGCTTGAAGTAAATGAAAACATTTCGATTATTTTGCCTTGAATCTGTTTTACGTATTTTAAGGATGGGGAATTACCTCTTGAAATAAAACTGTAGGCACAATAAAGGTATTATCGTTTCCTTTTAGAATCGTAATGATCGGAAATTTTGATAATCTTCAATTAGAGCTTGAATAAAAGTAGAAATTGTTGGCCATAATGAACTTGGAAAGATATAGATATGCAGTGAATGACCCTCAGTTGTCAATTATGTTATTAATCACAAGAATCTAACCACCAGCATTGAAAAACTTTCAGAAGAGCTAGGACCAAAGAGAAATACCATATGTGAACATTACATAGAGCTTAAATAATAAGCAGGATTTCTTGAAATAGTCAAAAAAAAAATCTTTATTTTTTTTAAACAACTCCTTTCCAGACAACTCTTTTAACAGAGAACAGAAAATGCGACACTGAGATCTAAAGGCAAATTGGCATGGCCAAAAATACATTCCAGAAGCTGAGTAGAGTATTAAGAGAAAGGAAAATTTTTTTCTGGGAACAAAGGAAGAGAGTGCTGGATTGTTATGTGATGTCTGTTCTTCAATATGGCAGCAAATGCTGGATAATCTTACCAAAGATGAAGCAACCGAAATGTGGTTCTACAGTAGGATGCTGTGGATACCATGGACTGAATATATGAGCAATGATGAGGTTTTGGAGAGGAAGAAAACTGATACTTAACATCTGGAAAAGACAGCTGAAGATCCTGGAACATGGAAGGGAGGGCTTGAAGAACCTGATATTCACAGGTCGGACAGAGAAACAGAGGAAAGCAATGTGTAACATACAAGATGGGCTTGAACAAATGGTTAACATAACAAGGTTTTTGGAAGAATTGCAAGAGAAAGTGTGTTAAAAACCACTAGGGATAGGAAGATGTAGAGAGCCATGATTGCCTACGTCCTGAAAGAACATGGCACACAGAAGTAGAAGACACACAAATTTGACTAAATCATAAGAAATTTCACTACTGATGTCAGTGTAGCTTAAACAAGTAACCCCCCCCAAAAAAAAACCCAGAAAAAACAAACAAACAAAAAGAGTTACTAAAATTTATGAGTTACTATTAGGTTGTGTCATAAATAATTTCTGTTTATCATCTTTAAAGTACTATCATATTTTATTCAACCATTATTTACAGTGATTGGTTTCCACTTATCTTAGGTACCTTTTGAGTAAAATTATGCAAGTTTTGATTTGAAAAACTTTTATGGATTTTAGAATTTTTCTTTTTATTGTTTACTGATCTCTTTTAAACCTTTTCATGATTTTCGATATTATTTTTTTAGTTTATATCTGTTTATGACTCATGTCAATCTTATTAGTCTCAAAAAAAAAAAAAAAAAAGGTGGGGGGGAATGGAGACTGCATCTCACTAAAACTTTTGATAAAAAATTATCCAGAAAATCTGTAGACGGATTTACCTTTTTTAACAGGAGAACCACTTAGTCTTTGCAAAACAGTTCAAAGTCTTTGAGAGTTTCTTTACTTACCTGAAAAGAGAAAGAAAGATTAATTACTCATATGATAAACAATAATTGTCAGAGTACAAATGCAACAGTAACTGAAAATACATTTTACTAATAGTTAATTACCATATTTCATGGGATAAAAAAAATCCCCAACACCAGCCAATTTCAGCCAAAAAAATAGTAAGAAAGATTAATGTTGAATAGTCTAATGTGTATTAAAACAATTTAATTCAGCTTTATTCAATTTGCAGTTGGAAAAAGCATAAATCTACCTTCCTTCAACTATGGATGAAATAGCAGGGTAGACTCTTGCCTTGGGTGCCAATCCAAGAGAAGGAAAACAGAGTTCAAAACCAGCCTGGGCAGGGATAGGGTCTGCCATGTTATCCTACTCTAAATATAACCACTGCTTCTATAGCTGCAGTTGATGTATGATCCCTATGGCCATAACAGCCCTTGTGCTGTGACCTGATTGTTAGATGCTACATGTGCTGTGACATGGTCGTTGGATGTTACATATGATGTCACATGATTGTTGGATATGCTGAAAGCTAGTGTTGGTCCAGTTCAAAACAGGTTTCTTTTCATGCATTTATGAAATTCTCATATTTATGGATGTGCAGGTGGTGTAACAAATAGCAGCTCAGAATGAGAAATTAAAGACCTGAGTTCAGATTCCAATTGAGTTTATTACATTCAGTCAGTCAGTTAAGTGCCATACGTGATACATGCTTGGGCGATCATGTGTCGAAAGAGACATGACTGACTGGGCAGAAGATTATCCCACTGTAGGTTGCCATTGCTTTCTGCGGTAGACTGGTTGCCGACCAAGGTTATAGAACCCAATCTATCCTGTTATTTAACCCATAACTGGAAGGAATAGATGGATTAATACCTTTCCCAAGGGTATTTGCACTTAAGTGAATGCGATGAATTCAGCTGAAATTCAAACTCAGCTCCCCGATTTCATGTTCCGAGCCGATATACAATGCACCACAATGCACATTACATTCACTGATGCTAAAAAACACCTTAGGAAAAGGTATGAGTTCATCTTGTGTCTCCACTTCCAAGCTATGAGTAAATAGCAGAACAGACCAAGTCATAGAGCCATGGTTGGCAACCAGTCTAGGAGAAGGAAAACAAAATTCAAAACCAGCCTAGAGAGGTTGGATTCTGTCATCAGGCTATCTCTCCCATGTTATGCTGTTATGAATGAATTACATGTGGTGCCTCTGTGAACCCCTGATAGGTTACAGGACTCATGATCATCATCTGGAATATTGGGGGAAGAAAAGAGGCATCTATGCTATCAAATACAGAAATTTAATTAAATTGAAAGGGATATAGAAAAAAACTTTGATAGATAGACACCTCGATGACATAGAAATGATAAAGAATGCACATCCAATTTCAGTTTATCACAATATAATAATAGTGTGAATGTACATACAGATATTCACATATATAGATATATAATTAAAATATTAAAAAATATATAACTGGATGGTAGATTGTTACGGAAACTTCATTTATAATACTGGTTTGGTCCAATTTAAAACAAGTTTCTTTTTAGTTACTTATTACATATTTAACAAAAATAGTTATAAAATAAATGTTATATAATACTATTAGATGTGATAGATTGTTTTAAGAGTCATGTAGTAGAAACAATTAACTCAGAAGGAAGACTTTAATCACAAAAAAGTAACATGTAATTTTCATTTGATGTTGATTGTGTTAGACAACTTGAGAAAATTTACAGCATAACAAAGACTCATCACCAAAGTCTGCCAGCATTACTAAAAAAAAATGAACAAGGATACTGAGAAGAATGCTGGAATATGGAGGAAACTTGCTGTCACTTGACTTAAGAACTATTAGTTACTAACAGTATCAAAACTCAACAAATAATAATAATAATAATAATAATAACAGTAACAGTTATAACTCAGTAAACAGTGATAGTGAAATCTTTGAAACTAAAATGCCACATTAGGGTTTTGTACTGGAAAATATACTACATGTTTTTTGACTAACTTCACCAGCAACATCGTACTAAGTCCTGGGCAGCCTTTGAGCTTTCACTTGCCCAATCGACTCAGTCGATTAAAAACTTAATTGGGAGATTAAAGTTTATAGCTTTACTAGCCCATGGTTGATTAAAAATCTCACAATGAAACGTGCCCTTTCAAATTTAGAAAAAGGAAATCTGATTCTTTTTACAATCCAAAAGTATGCCATTGAAGATTCACAAGTTACTTAGAATGACCTGCAATGACATGATTGAACTGTATGGTCTTATGCATGATGCCTGATTTACTTCAAAATGTGGGGTTATATATAAGACAGTGACATCCCACAATCATCAAAGCAAGATCTGACAAATGGAATTTAGATTAACAAGCTCCTGTCTCACTTTATCGTCCCAGTCAGTGTAAACATTTGTTTAATTAATGCTTCCACAGTAGAGCCAAAATGTCTCTGTCGCCCAGATTAAAGATGCTCACAGATTTTTAGAAACTCATTTGGAAAAATACTACTCTTGGCTCAACATCTATATTCCCTCCCTGCTTACAAAAAGTAAAAACGAACACTTGAAAGAAAGAAAAAAATACAAATACTTCTTTCAACCATGCACTGAAAAACAAATTATACAAGTAAGTATTTGTTATTTTTTTATTATGTATGAGATGGAGGTTGTAGTCAAACAGAAGAAAGAAACTACGAATTTAGATACCTCCACTCAATTGCCAAAAAAAAAAAAAACCCCCAAAAAATGGAATATCATGATATTAAAAGGGCTCAAACTTAATAAAAACAAAGTTTTATCATCAAAATGTTTATGCTATTATTAAGAGAAAAGATCAAATTTTGTTGTTATTATTTTTTTAAATTTTTAAATCCTTTCTAACACATTCAAAATGTTAATTAATATTTCATTTTTTGTTTTCTGTCAGTGATTTACGCTATGTTTACATAAGGTAATTATTAAGAAAATGGAGTCAGTCAAGTAAAATGATTTTGGAGTGAGTAAATTTTCCCTTGCTTTCAACTGCCGGTCGAGTGATTTCTTTTTCAAATCTCAAAGGCTGGTCCTGGGTATGATGATAAACAACATTCAGCAACAAAGTTTCTGATTGGAAGATTGGAGATTTTGAAGAGGGTGGTACCATCTCTTAATTGCTGTTGTTGCCAGGTCCACCCTGACCAAAGGTGGCAACACTGGTTGGGGTAAACAATGAACCTCCAAACAAAAATCAAAACATTATGAAAATATAAAAATGCTTTTTATAGTAAAAATACCAGTAATACATTTTTCTATAAAAAATTACCAATAAATAACTATTTATAGTAAAATGACCAACAGTACATTTTATCTGAAGTTTGAGGCATACATTTACATTCAAAATATATTTAGTTAAAACCATGAAATTATGTTAAAATTTTTTACATTTTTGTAATTAGAATACCCATAAAAGAAGTTGATATCCCATTAAACAAAATCAAATGACCAATATAAAAGAACCCTTTCATGACATTAATCCATATAATATCCCAGAATTTCTTCAAGAAATCAAACTGTATTCCAAAAAATAACTTCAACAAAATTAAAACTTAAAATACATATCACTGCCTGTAGTAATTGTGTTCACGCAAACATACATATGCACAAAAGCTGTGTATCATCTACCTTGTATTCAACTGTGAGAGCAGAATAACATATCATTTTTATTTTTACACTATTTACATTATTCGGACTATTGTCCTCATCTTTGTTGCAATTTGTACAACGTTTCAGCCACTGTATGCTCTGGCCCTCTTCAGGTACTAGAAATTTTGAACCAAACTTTTTATTACAACGGTTGAAACATCGTACAAGTGGCAACAAAGATGAGGACAAGAGTCCAAATAATGTAAATACTACCTCATCTCAGAAATATAGACAAATATCATATTTTTATTACTTCAACTTATTTTCCACCTTTCAGACTCCTCCCCACAGATGTACCGTTGCAAGCCTATTGCTATTCTATCACAACTTCCAAATCCTATTTTTTGATAAGCTCCATTCTGTAGTGCCACCAGCTCAAACCTTTACTGTCAGGACATGTATTGCTATGTTCACTGGAGGGATAACCTCCATTTTAAGAACTACAGGGTGTCTATAAAGTTTGTGTGCACTTTAAAAAATTTGTAACTTTATTTGTATTTGGATAGAAATCTAAAATTATTTATAAATGGAAATTTGTCTGTGTGTGTGTGTGTGTCCATTACCTATAGACTCCGAAACAGCTAAACCGATGTTCTTAAAAATTTACACACTTGTACTATAAGCGTCTGCGAGTGTTCTTAGTTAAGTTTTGTGTCGAGGTATACCCGATAAATATCAAAAATTGATAATCAAAAACATCGGGTTATAGAAGGAGTGGTCCGATTTTAATCAAATTTCATACACTCATAGACAAAAACATAAGAAACAATATTCAGAAGTTTCAAGGTTGCAGTTCTTACAATAGTGCAGAAAATTGATAATATATATATATATATATATATATATATATATATATATATATATGTCCTTGGATGACTTATTTGACTCCGATATTGGAAATCGATACCATGATATCATACCGGGTCTGATCAAAATCAGTTTTTCAGCCCTTTTATTTTAGTTTTTGCTTCAGGTTTGGCTCTAAGTAGGTATAATTGTAGTTCTTAGTCTCAGCCATGATACCATTTACTCAGAGGACTTATTTAGCCTTCAAAATTCAGTTTACAACAAAGAAAGCTTATTTGATATTGATACCAGGAAATCAAAATTTGATTTACATCCATTCATTTTTCTTTCAGTCTACGGTTTCGCTTTAATTGAAAACAACTATTGCTTTTAAGTCTTTTATGACAACATCCAAACAGTCTGAGCTCCAGGACCATGGATTAGTTTTAAAGCTTTCATTATACCCGAGCAACGCCGGGCTATACTGCTAGTAATCTGTAAAAAATGTTATAAAGTTTAATGTACCTAGTTTTAAGTATAGTTATTCAATAATGTTTTACCACAACAATTTTTAGGTAAGTAAACATAGATCGGACGGGGTGAACCATTGGCCTCTACATTTGCCAGATTTGACTCCATTAGATTTTTTTATGGGGACATTTGCAAACAATTGTATATGCAACCAAACCTAGTTCATTAGAAGATTTGAAAGCTAAAATAACTAATGTGATTTCAGGCCTTACTGTAAATCAGTTGACAAATGTTTTCCATGAACTGCAAAATCGTATTACCCTTTGCATTGCTAATGATGGAGGACACGTGGAAACTTAAATAAGATTTCAATAAAACCTTAAAAAATATAGATTTACTTCTTTCTAATCCTTTTTACAAATTATTTCTATCACAAAGTTATAAATTTTTTGAAATGCAGACAAAATTTATGGACACCATATATATATATATATTTTCATTCAGAAAAAAATTCAATATATTAGCAAAAAGCACTCGGAATTCAACTGGAATTCGAACTCAGCACCCCGATTTGTTGTTCTGAGTCAATATCAACTGCACCACAACGCACATCTGCCTATTCATATTCATATATATTCATATCACACAGCTCATTTAGTAACCTTGAGTGGCTCTTAGGCCATATATTGGGTGAATTATAAGGTAAAAAAACAAAAATTTCCCCCTTTTAGTTTTACCTTTATTATCTAATAAACTTTTTCATTACATCGCACTTATCAGAGTAGTTAAAATGATCTGAGAAGGGGACCCGTTATTCCAAACCTTGAGCTTTTACACACTGACTGATTAATAATGTGAAACAATAAAGTCTTCATTCTAGGCTAAGCAGGCAACCCCAAAGCAGGGTTTGGCAAATTTACATGTGGCATTTTATCTCACATCAAAGCAATGGCAAACAAGCTGAATAATTTACATCCCTAAATGATAACACAATCTCTTCATGCTCATTCGTTCTTTATTGAGTTGTTGAGGAAATATCTATGAGTGTACTATGTTTATTTTTTTTTAACAGAATATAAATAAGCTGACGTACTTCTTTGATCATCGAAAAAAGGAGGAATAAAAACAAAGGAAAAAGAAATGAAAGGATTTTTTTCACAGTATTTTAAATGCACGATTCTTCGCATAAATAATGACTGACTACTTTTTGTGCCTGCCTACTAGTACGACTAGCCAATCCCTGTTGCAGGTGCTTGCTCAGATATATTTGTGTTTGTTCAATAAAACTAAGCCCATCTGTGTTTTATACTGAAACTATGCTCAGCAGACACAAGTTACAGTTTCTGGGATAGAGTGCATTATCTGGTGTGATCAGTAGTCATTACACTCAAACCCTCGGTCACAATGACTCTTGACTTTGTGCAAACATAACTATTGACGAGAAATTCTGTTTACCCAATTTCATATACAATGGACAACTACTCTTATTTCCCAAATACAGGTGTATGCTAGGCCAGATAGCAAATCCCTGTTGCAGATGCCTGTTCAGGTACATTTGTGTTTTGTTCAACTCTATGTTTCAGTTTTATTTAAGCTGCATCAGAAAATTAAATATGGAGAAAAAAAATTCTGTTATTTTTGTGTTGTTTATTTTTGGTTAAGTAGACCTTGCATATTTGTCTAGTCAAGTAACATTTGTGTGAATAATTCTTGTGTGTTTGTGTATCATAATTCTAGTTGATCTATGAAGTGTGTGTGTGTGTGTGTGTGTGTGTGTGTGTGTGTGTGTGTGTGTGTGTGCATTTTTATCTATGTCTTGTAGTTGTCCATATGCTGATTGGGAAATGTTTTGTGCAAGAGGGTAAAGAATTTAGGTTGCACTGATTGTGGTTGCAGGTAACAGATCTTAAATTCTTTAAAACCTTTAGTGTTCTGCATCATTAGTATTACTTTCCTTTCCACAGCATTGTTTTTTATCAAGGCTTCTCAATTTCAGTAACCTTATTGTTAATTTCACTCAAATGCGTTTTTTTTTTGTTACCATAGCAGGATATGACAACACAACTATGTAGTTCAAACAAATTCACATTCAGGGATCAAAGTCAGCTTCAGTGGCAGGATAAACATTTGCACATCAAATAAAGTCACATATAGACTGATAAAGTCTAAGTATGAATTTTATAAAAGTTGATGATATAAAAAAAGAAAGCAGTGATCATCGAGTCAATGTGAAAGATCCTTTCCTCAGCTGCATCGCCAAGGCTACATACTGTTTTGAATTTGGAGTTTTCCTTCTCCTAGACCGGTTGCCACCCAAGGCTATAAAACCCAGTCTTTTCTACTATTTGCCCATAGCTGGTAAGAGAAAAGTTGGATATATATATTTCCAAGGGTATTTTTCAGCTATTTACTTTTACCTTCCTAGATTGTATGCCACCCAAGGTTATAGAATCTAGTCTGTCCTACTAGTTACTTGTAGTTGTTAGTGGGAAGAGATGGATTCATACCCTTCCCAGGAGTATTACATGTAAGGGAATGTAGTGAACAACTAGAAATACCCTCGGGAAAGGGTTTGAACCAAACCCTTCTCTACCCCTGCAAAATATCTTATAATGATATTTATTTATATCTCAATGACATTTCTAATATTTCTAATATAAGAACTAATATTAGCAACAGATAAAATGAAATATAATATCAAAAACTTCAAAGAAATTCTTGGTTCAAAATTCACAATAATCACCAATATAGCGTCTGTGTGTGTGTGTGTGTGTGTGTTACTATGAATATTGTATTTAGTGAGCAGTCATCCCTGTTTTTTACTTAGCTGTGAAATTGACACTGATCCACTAAATATACTGTTTATAGTAATAGGAAATGTCAGATTAAAACATCTACTAATTGCTTAACATTTATGAACTGAAGACTTAGCAGTAAGAATTTAATGAAGCAAGTTTCAATAAATTCAACCAATGAGGTTTGCCTGTTTACTTTATATTGCATTTTTCCAATTTTCAAATAACTTGTTGCATATTTGGATTAACTTCATGGAGAAACTGTTTTAAATTGATATGTTGTCTATTCATTTAAGTCCTTTTGATCATCACTGTTGTTATCAAGAACTAAATGCTGTGTATGTGAGTGTGTATCACATATACATACATATATATATATTTAGTGTATCGAGGCAGCAGATAATTTTCTAAACATATACTGTTAAATATAAGAGACAATGAATGTCTATTATGTTTAATCATGAGCCTTTCTAAACATCGTATTTTGGTTTTAATTTCAGGTGAAAATAAAGACATTCTCCAACATTTGGATAATTTTTTATTAAGTTGGTTCTAAGCTTTCGGCTTACATGGGCCATCTTTAGAGAGGTTACAAGAACATTAACATAAAAACATCCACCATCAGCAACGATGTTATCTTGTGTTAACATAAAACTTTGCGAGGCAACAATAACAGTTACCAAAAATAGCAAACACAGTTTGTAAATTTGTAATGCGGTTTTATGACATCATACCGTGTGAGAGCTCGAAATGATAACAGAACCATATATTTAAATGCAATGTAATGTGTTATGACGAGATTTAAACGTGATTTTATTAAACATTCATTGTCTCTTATATTTAACAGTATATATATATATATATATATATATATTCTTCATTTGTAAATGAGTTATTACATGACCTAGCTTTCTACCATGTGGTGACTTCAGGCGATTTCCCAAACAAAAATGTATTACTGAACAAAAGAACAGAAATTATGACTAAGTGTAACAGTACCATAAATTACCTATTAAGGTCATACAACCATGGATGAAAACGTTATAATTTCTTCTAGTTTTAAAAATTGCACACTCAATAATGTCCCCTTTATGTGAGTGTTAAGAAAAAAAAATAAGACATTACATGAGCATTCTTAAAAAAAAAAAAAGAAACAAAAAAAAAGTGCTAAAATCAGTTACTGCGAATCACCTGAAGACACCACATGGTAGAAACCTAGGTCGTGTAATAACTCGTTTACAAATGACGAATATTCAGAAGTTCTATAATATAATTATATTGAACACTTTTTAATACAACTGGTTTAATTTTATTATGACTGAAAACTAAGGAATTATATATATATATATATATATATATGTATGTAAAAACATACTCAGTTATGGTCTGAAATTAAAGGGCTGGATGGTTAAATAAAATAACAACAAGAGGAAAAATGTATTTTAAATCGCCCACGCGTTTCGTCCTGTGATGGACTTTATCAAGGCAAAAAGACGAAATGAGCTTTATTCTAAATTACGTATCTATAAACAAACAGTGTTGGCAACCACAAAGACGCTCACAAATCATTTCAAAAGATTAACAGAATATTTTAGTTTTTAGAATTTCCCCATGTGTAGTGCAAAGTCACGAGATATTAAAATGAAGGGAATTTGACTGTTTTCTTTGAAACTTTTTATTATGTATGTTAGTCTGTTTTAGTATAATTTCCATAAGTAAAGGTGAGATTGGGAAAAATTTTTGGTGCAAATTGATGTCTTGGGAGTATATTTTGTCTTTATTCATATATATATATATATATATATATATATATATATATATGAATAAAGACAAAATATACTACCAAAAGAAAAAAATTATTTGTTACCAATGCATTTTGTTCTTTGATGAACTTTATCAAAGCAAATGTAAAGTTCGTAAGAAGAGAAAGAAGACAAAATTAAAGAAAATGAGATGAAAATGCTACTTTCTAACTCACAGAAGATCCTCTTAAACTATCTAATATTGACTGGCAAAGTGTGAAAAAATAATGTATTGGTATTGTAACAAAAACTCCATGTTTCAGAATAGGAGAGAGAAACACATGAATATATTTTGAATTTGTCTCAATCAAGAAGTAAAATATGTAAGTTTGAAACTCAGTGTCAATTTTCCAAAGAAAAATAAACATATCACTGACGGATATTTTTGTTCCATCTTAGTGTATCTTACTTAGAAATAAAAAGAAAGATTGCACAAACAATTTACTCACATGAAACACTTTTTTTCCCCTTGGTCAAAGAACTCCAAAATATGTGGAATCATCATTCAAAATTTTGAACCACCCTTTATTTATATAAGTGTGGATGTGTGTGCATTTTGTGTGTGTGTGTTTGTAGTTAATGCGAAACTTCCCAGCACCACATTTCCTGCAATGTTAGGGAAATCTTACCAGTGATTTTCAAGTCCACTCAGCTACTTTATTGCCTGTGCAATAAATCAACTGAAGTACACCATTTACAAGTGTTTGGAAAAATTCTGAAGTTTAGAAAATGGATTCCACATGGACGGATGAAAAGACATCAGTCATCATTTAAACACTCATTCTCTTCTTGCACAGAAGAGTGGGGGGGTGGGGGGGGAAGTAATTTTTGAACCAGGCAGTCAGTGGTGATGAAAAATGGATTTATTACTAAGAATCCAAAACAAAGAAAAAAAAAAAAAAAAAGAAAAAAAAACTTGAACAAATCCAGAGTAGCTTGTAACATCTCAACTTAATCTACTGGGATTCAAAAACAATTCTTTATTATGAATTTCTGTAACTAGAACAAAGTGTTACTAGCCAATGTTACAGTGAGCAACTGGTTTGTTTGAATGACATTAAAATGGAAGAGCACTTTTTCTAGGAAGTCGATTACAAATTGTGCTGCATGATAATGCCTGAGGCTGGGACAGTAAAACTTGTTGCCTTCTTTAGACGCATATTATCCTCCTTGATTGCTTAGTGGGTCTAATTGAGTTCAAGATCTCAAAGAATTCATCAAGACAAACCCAGAATTTTTTTATTATAGAATATGTGAATTAAAAAGAAAACATGGAAATATTTTGATGGATGAATAATGATACAAATTTATATAAGAGATTTTTCCTAAAAGATGCTGAGAACTTTTGTGCCAGCCTGATAGATATAAACCTTTTGGTGCTCATCTGCCTTACTGATACTGTTCACCCTTGTGTAAATTAACTGAAACAAAATGAATAATGTCTTCTTAGGATCTTTCACATATTTTTGGATTACATATACATTGTCTCTTGGTGTTGTCTTTCTCTTCTGACCAAATTTTTTTTATGTTTTGGACCGGTTTGTTTCTTCACCTTGATAGCACGACTGACAGTTGAAAGGCTGACACCAACAATATCCGATCTCTCTGTAAAGCTTACAGTGTTACAATTTTCATACACTTTCTTGGAGTAACTTCCATTGCAGACAATAGTGTCTGGGCATGAAGAAAATCTGATACAATCATGGATGACACAATATTTTTCAAGGCAAAACAAATTTCATCATATACTCAAAAAAATATTTATATTAATGCAAACCACTACAAATGACCTAATCTGAGGAAAAAATAAAAACTGATTACGCCCTGTCACCCCAGTTGGCCTAAAACTGACAGTATGGTGAAAGAACTGAAACTGAAGCAGTTAATTTGCACAAAGGTATATATAGGACATATTTTGCTCATTGGTCAGAACATTAGTCTTACATGTTATCTTTGATCCTCAGCAGGTGTCGCCACAATTGAAGCCTTTTCTTTGACTAAACAGAGGTTAGTATATAGGGTCTATCATAGCAGAATAGTTAACAAGTATGTCTCACATTAAAACACTTGTATTTTATAATAATACTCAGGTATTCTACTTGTGCCAATCTAAGCTACATTTTAAAAACATTTACCCTGATGTGCGTCGTGGTACAGTGGATATCGCCTCGGAACGAGAAATCGGGGAGCCGAGTTCGAATTCCAGTTGAATCCATTGTATTCACTTACACGCAAATACCCTTGGGAAAGGTACTAATCTGTCTCTTCCTTCCAGTTATGGGTAAAATAACAGGACAGATTGGGTTCTATAGCCTTGGTCGGCAACCAGTCTACCGCAGAAAGCAATGGCAACCTACTGCGGGATAATCTTCTGCCCAGTCAGTCATGTCTCTTTCGAGACATGTTCGCCCAAGCGTGTATCACGTATGGCACTTAACTGACTGACCCTGTGTTAAGCACCTACATGGTTGTTTTTCTACACACCAATCAAAGTATCACAAAAAAACAATGCTCATAAGAAGACAAATTTTATACAATTTTTGACCACAGTTTGGAGAAAACAGGATCTGTGCAGAAAGAAATGAGAAAATATAAATCCATGTGAAACTTCTGAATGAAATTAACTTGCTTTTGAAATAAATATAGGCTGCAGATATTGAGGAATGCTTCATAGGTTCAAGTAATCGCTTAATGAATTCATAAACATCCCAACCAAATTAGCTCCAGATTATTCAATTATTTGAATAAACGAGCTTGAAGATTTTTGAAGATAATAAAAATTACAGCATTTTTCTAAATACTTCTCAGTAGATTTGTTTTTTTTTTGTTTTTTTTTTCAGGAAAAAATTATGGTTACATCATCAAAGCACAGTGTGTAAGCATGAGTCAATTACAACTTGGAAATCAAAGAATATGAAGGTGAAGAAAGAAAGGCAGAAAAGGGAGGAGAGAGAGAGAGAGAGGTCGGGGTAAAGAAAAAAAGATAGAGACAAACTGAGATGAAGGATTCAGAGAAAGAAAAGTAGAAAAGAAAGGCACGGTTGTGAATAAAGCAGAGAAGTAAAAAAAAATGACCAAATAATAAAACCTCTGTGAATGTATTCAAGCATGAAAAGTTACAACAGCAGGTAGATTATGTTTATGACTGCAAATTCTACACTCAAGATTATCCCATGGGACAACAGCCTAGTGGATTAAAGAATTGATTTGTGAATTTGGTAACATAGTAATTGTAAATTCAATCCTAGGGCTGGGTGGTGCAAACTTATTCTCAGGGAAAACAGGGCAAGCAATAACTCAGCTGCACTAAATATGAATTAGATGTGATATTCCTAGACAAGGTCAGTGGAATGAGAACACTCTATTCCCATCGATTAAATAAAGGGTTTAGTTTATAATTCCATTAAATTTAATTAGAGTGACCAGTAGTTAGTAAGATTATCTTGCTTGAACATTGATAGTGATCCACACTGAGTGTCTCACACTTGTAGCCATGTAGTGAACAAAGGTTAGCATTTAAAGTTGTAGGTCTTTAGATTGCAAGGGATTTCTGCTCAGGTAAACAGAAATGGTTGGGTTTGAAGCCAAGTTAGACATGTTCATTTGCAAGATAAATAAATCCTATTACTTACATGGATGACAGGTGCTACAAAAACTTCACTTCTTGGTTGGTTTATTTTATAAATATAAGAAAAGATATATGATCATAAATCAATTAACTCTTTTTAGAGGTGTCTTTTAATTACTCAAGTTGCGAATATCACTTTATATACCTGAAAAGCTTTTAAAAATATCAAATAGGAGTAAGTTATGATTTGGACAAAAAATGAAAAAAAAAAGAGGCAAAGAAAAGAGAAGGCAGGTAATGAAAAGAGAAAGAAGACAAATAGAAAGAACCAAAAATGGGGAAAGACACAAAAAAGGAGAAAGAAGACTAAAGCAGAAGAGAAAACAAACAAAGAGAATGAAGAGCAAAACAGGAGAAAGAAACCAAACAAGTTAAAAATTCAAATCTGACTCATTGTTAGAAATAAATGAATTTTCTGGAATTTACAAACTTTGCTTAACACCTACAAAACTTGCAAAATTTCACACCTCAACGCGAAATGTTTGTCGTCCAATGGAAAGGTCAGAATCACACCCAGGAGTGAATTCCCAAACATAAAAGATATATGATCATTAATCAATTAACTGTTTTTAGAGGTGTCTTTTAATTACTCAAGTTGAATATCACTTCATATACCTGAAAAGCTTTTAAAAATATCAAATAGGAGTAAGTTATGATTTGGACAAAAAAAATGAAAAAAAGGCAAAGAAAAGTGAAAGCAGGTAATGAAAAGAGAAAGACAAATAGAAAAAAAAAACAAAAAAGGAGAAAGACACAAAAAAGAAAACCAAAGTAGGAGAGAGAAAAAAAAACAAAAAAGAAGAATGAAAACCACAAAAAGAGAAAGAAACCAAACAAGGAGCAAGGAGATAAAAAGAGAAAGACCAAAAAGAGGGGAAAGGCCAAAAACCCAACAAAAGACCAAAAAAAGGAATGGGGAAAAAATGGAGGAAAAAAAAACAAAAAAAAAGGAGTGGGGGGGGGGAGGAGGTAAAAAAAACAAAAAACAAATACAAGAAAGGAGGTAAAAAACAGGAAAAATAAAAATAAAAAAGAGAATTAAGGCAGAAAAAGGCAGAAAAAAGGCACAAAAAAGGAGAAAGAAAACCAAATAAGAAGAACAAAAACCAAAAAAGGAAAATGAAACAAGGAGAAAAATAAGAGAAAGACTAAAAAAGGTGAAAGAAAACAAAAAAAAGCAGGAAATAGACAGAAAGAGGAGGAAAACAAAAAGAGAGAAAGAAGACAAAAAGAGAGAAAGCAGAACTAAAAAAGAAAGACAAAATAAATTAATTAAAAAGAAAAGAAGATAATGAGTTCTTGCTGACTTTGCTTTAAAAAAATAATAAAAGAATGAAAATTCTTGCAAATTCTCTTCAGCATTGGCCATCAAGATGAATTGATTTGAAAATGTAATCAAGGATAGGGAGGAGAAGAAATGCCTGATAATCAATAATGGCTTTTCCATTTGATAAGCTGTGTATTGCAAATAAAAAAAGCAAAAAAACAAACCTAAGCAGCTCTTGCAATTTAAGGACTTTCAAATTGAAATAACTAAAATGCATCAACCTGCTGTACCGTCCATCTCAATCACAACCAGTAACTAAAGATGAGAAAAATCAGTCAGTCAGTTAAGTGCCATATATGATACACACTTTGGGCTATCATGTCTCTTTCGAGACATGACTGACTGGGAAGAAGATTATCTCGCAGTAGGTTGCCATTGCTTTCTGCAGTAGACTAGTTGCCAGCCAAGGCTATAGAACCCAATCTGTTCTGTTATTTAACCCATAACTGGAGGGAAGAGACGAATTAATACCTTTCCCAAGGGTATTTGCGTGTAAGTGAATGCAAAGAATTCAGCTGGAATTTGAATTCGGCTCCCCAAATCCTCGTTCTGAGTTGATATCCACTGCACCACAACGATGAGAAAAATAGGCAGCACAAAAACTAAATGAATAAATAACACAAAGACGAAAATTACAAAAAAAGGCAAGCAAGCCCTCCCCACTATAAATATTGTCATAACACAATCTTCCTTTACTTGATTCCCTCTTAGTTGGCCTTGTGCCAGAGTAAACACTGGAAATAACAAGAAATGTCTAAAAACAGAATTTGGTCCATGTACAAACTACGACTGTCCAAATTTTCGCCCACTTTGTTGGATATTTTTAATTCATCAGAGCCATTTTTATCCTCGATGTTT
The DNA here is from genome assembly GCA_037127315.1 of Ascarosepion bandense. Taxonomy (NCBI): domain Eukaryota; kingdom Metazoa; phylum Mollusca; class Cephalopoda; order Sepiida; family Sepiidae; genus Ascarosepion; species Ascarosepion bandense. The sequence goes on along the minus strand of JBBBDQ010000423.1, from coordinate 2,137,013 downwards.
GTTTGTGAATGCAGACATAGATAAAGATAGATATTATATAAGCAGCAACTCGTTCAAATGGATGACCTTCCCAATTGTCCATTTTTAGATGGACTGTTGTGATTTATTTGAACATCACACCTTCATCAATACTTGCCTCAGAAGTTTCCTCTTTCTGCATATCGGGTTCTTGGTGGGTTGATTTTGTTTAGCTGCCTATCAACCTTGATGGGTTATTTAAGGCCAAAATCTAAATATTTTGAAGACATATGTTTTCATCTACAAATATATTGTACTTAATTTTATACTTTCAAGGCAAAGATGTTTTTTTTTAATATTTACTTTGTAGATTATAAAATGCATTGCTGGTTATTTTTTAAGAAATATATTGCCAACAATTTTACTACAAAAATATATTTTTATACTTTTTTACTGTTGTATTGATTGTCATTTTGCTATAAAAATGAATTGTTGGTCACTTTATGATAAAAAATGTATAGTTGGTCATTTTATTATAAAAATGTATTGTTGGTCATTTTATTATAAAAATGTATTGTTGGTCATTTTATTATGAAAAATTAATTGTTGGTCATTTTATTATAATAAAAATGAATTGTTCATATTTTTACTGTAAAAATATATTTTTATACTTTTCAACCGTTTTGATATTTGTTTAGGGTGGGGGTTTCATTATTTGTCCATATCTGTGACCCAAACAGGTGCTACTGCTCTAGGTCTGGGTTGACATGTGAACAACAGCAATTATGAGATGGTTCCGTGCTCTTCAAAACCTCTTATCTCCCAATCAGAGGCCTTGCTGCCAGATGTAGTTTATCATCATACCTAGGACTATACATAGGAAGTTTTAATATTTTCTAACGGAAACAAAAATATATTATCACAACAAAAGAAAAGAAAATTTACACATTATAATTTTGTTTTCTTCAGGTGAATTTTTTTCCATCCAAAAAACATTGTCATCTATATGCTCTATCATTTCAGGATGTAGGCGATCATTACTCTTCACAATTTTCTTTTCTTTTGTAGCTCTTAGTAAATTTTGTTTGTGCCCATGTTTTCCTGTGTTTCTTGTCTTCAATGATCTGTGAGTGTCAAATTTTCTAATCCCTCTTTCCTCATTACGTGCGATAGAAATTTCAACTGTCTCTTTCTGATGCTATACATAAGCATTTTATTTTTTCCATTTTCTCTAAAACTTTGTAATTGTTAACATGTTCAGTCTATTGTATTCTCAACATCCTTCTGTAGAATCTCATTTCTGATACCTTAAGTCTCTTTATTCATTGCTATATAAGAGTGATATTACAGTAATATTTTTCTTTCTTTCTTTCTTTCTTTCTTTCTTTCTTATGCCTGAATTCAGATAGATACAATTTTCAACATTTAATAATTCTAGTTTGAAAATCAGTGAATGCCCCTCTGTATTTTGATATGTAAAATACATAAATGTGTTATGGTATATACTTGAGTGCAAGTTTTTGTATCATACACGGGTTATTTTTTTGAAGAGTTTAAAATTCATGCATTTTTGGTGGCCAGTTACACTGTTCATATTGAGTCAGGCAAGAACAGAAAGAAAAGTGTGGCATTGAAATCTTCATATCAGATATTTTATGGTAAGTGGTTTTTCTCACTATTTTGAGGTAGTTTTTTTTTTTACAAAAAAGAATGAACATTTATTTGCTGTAAATTATATCGAGGATGATGCCCAGTACTCCACTTACAACTTTGGTAAGCTTACAAGTATTGCTCAAAAGCTGGGTTGAATTACACACAAAATATATGAAAAAAAAAACAAAAAAAAACCCAGATTTTTGACAAAAATATTCATGGGTTACACTATACATGAAGTTGGGTTAGACATGAATATATATGGTATTTTTGCATCTAAGAGTATCGAAAATGTTGGGTGGGGACAATAATTAATGGCTTGAAGAATGGAATCTTTAACAAAAAACTAAAATTCCGGCAACAAGAATTTATGTTCACTTTGGAAAGGCATGAACCCATTTTCTTCCATGCTCTAAATAAATAGCAAGGGAGGTTTAAGCCTTTAACTTTGTAAAACAATCTTTGTCATTCAATAATAAGTAAGGTCAGGGACTATTTCTTGCTGATAGTACCGTATAACTGTTGTATCCTGGAGGGGGGATAAACAGAGAAAAGAATAGTGTAAGAAATACTCTTAACACTGAGTATATATAAATAGAGATTTATTATACGTTAGTACAATAAACCAAATGCATGTACACGAATAACACTTATGAAGGCACTGTCTTTGTATAGGACGAATGCATCCGTCGTGAGAAGAAAGCTTCCGTCACTCCCATGTAATGACGTAGAGTCTAGTATAGTCAGTCACTCGCTTGCTTTCCTCTTCTAACATTCTACTCCAGTTTGATTCCTGTCGCGGTCTTTTATGACCTGGGTCATACCCATTATGGGGTAGGACCAGGATATTCCTCTACAACAATATCTCTCCAGAACAATAACCTATGATATTTTACATGAAGAGGAGATGGACACAATGATTGTTTTTTGTTTTTTTTTACGGATTATCAATGTTTTGTTTTTTATTAATTTCACCCCAAACAAGGCAGGAATACCACTAGTGCACCAGGGAGGGGTTACAGTGAGTGAAAAGACTGGGTAGAAGGGGTACTGCAGACAGGATAAAAAAATGAATGGGATTCAAGAAGATAGAAATTGATATTGAATTTAAATGTTTGGAGATTGTAGCTATCAAGGAAAGAAGTAAATAGAAGGGAGTTCCACAGGCTGGAAATGTGAGAAAAGAAACTGTTGGAGTAGAAGTGATGGCTATATTTAACTATTTCAACAGTAAAAGGGTGAGAGCTACATGCCAATCTAATCAGTCAGTTAAGTGCCATATGTGAAACACACTTGGGCGATTATGTCTCGAAAGAAACATGACTGACTGGGCAGAAGATTATCCCGCAGTAGGTTGCCATTGCTTTCTGCCAATCTAATAGCATGCTTAAGTTCACATGGACAGGGCACCAGAAAAAAAAAAGCTCATAAGAGCAGTTGCCATGAATATATCTGTAGAAAAGACAGAGGGAAGCCATTTCCTAATGGCGAGAAATTGACTTAAGTCGAGATACCAAGTCAGGACTGATTACATTGCAAATCCTTCTTTGGATTCTGATGAGAACCTTGACATGAATAGCAGAAGCACCCGACCAGATATGACAACAGTATTCAATGCAAAGATGAATGGTAGATTTATAAATGTGTAAAATGGATTCTGACAAGAAAAGCTTTCTAGCATGACATAGAGACCCAACTTTTCTAACAGTAAATGTAGCTACAAATCCAATATATTTGTTCCACTCCAAACAGTGTTGAAAACGTGAGACTAAGGAGGTACAGTGTGTTGCTCGCAAGGAAATTTGTGTCACTCATGCTGATGGTTGGTAAGAAAATTTCTCTATTGTGGTTAAAAAATGGCAGTTTTAGTTTGTAAGCCTGGGAACACTGAAGTAATCCCAGTTGTTAATAGAGTTGTTTTACTGTTGAAATAGTTAAATATAACCATCTCTTCTACTCCAACAGTTTCTTTTCTCATATTTCCAGCCTGTGGAACCCCCTTCTCTTTACTTCTTTCCTTGATAGCTACAATCTTCAAACATTTAAATTTGGCATGTCAAAGTTGAGTTATTTGATTCTATCTTCACTATATATGGAAGATGTCAAACAATTTAATTTCTGAGATGACAAATTACTGATATTCTTTATTTAAATTGTTGTTTGCAACTTGATTATTACAGATGCTATTATAAATATAACATTTTGGTCAAGTACACACAGGCCATCATCAGGCATCCAAGATTTTTCTTTTTTGTTTTTTCTATTAAATAGGATATCTGTGGATTAATTATAATGATAAGCAAAAATGTCAAAGCCATTGACTGATATCTTTCAAGATAGTGGCATAAGGGTTATAATAGTTAAAGCATGTTGCTCTAATCTAGTGGTTCTGAGTTCAATCCCTGGATCACATAGGAATAGATAAAACTGGCATTACAGGAATAAAATAATAGCCAACAGATCCTGTATTGACCCAAAACTATAAACAAATGAAGATAGCTATGAGGGTACTTGACCAAAACATTCTGCTTATTATAACATCTATAATAATCAAAATAAGAACAATGAGTAGACACCAGAAGGTGCTTGGTCGAAAAGTTGTCAATAACAACAGTGATAATAATCAAGATGTGAACAATAGACCGAGTACATTAAACTATCAAATCAGTTTTAAGTTAAACATGATTTTAGAAGCCAATGTACATTTCAGTGCGCCTTCTCTCTCTGAAGAAGGTTTCTGTCAAGAGTGGTTACTTGGTCAATACAAGTAAACAAAATTGTTGAAATGTTGCTGCTGTGTAGTGTGAAGCAACCATTTTGGTTTTTGATTCTAATTCAATATTTCTCTCTATTTTTCTACATACAGATACAGGATAGTAAGGACAGATTTGAAGAAAGGCAATCGAGTTTAAGTCGAGCAGTAATCACGGCTTAGTAAACAGGTGCAATGTAAGCTCAAAGTTGCTTAATAAGATATACTTGGAGAAGACACAACAACAACAACAACAAAAAGCTTTAGAGATTTATGAACGCCCAAGACATACAGGTTACTGGGGGGGTGGAAGCTATGTTTGACATAAATCACTGGTACTAAAACATTATAGAAACACCATACAATGGTGGTGGAGGAAGATGAAGAAGAAGAAGACAACAAGAAAGAAGTGGAAGAAACAAAAAGAAGGGGTAGAAGACAAAAAAATAGAAAAGAAGAAAGAAAGAAAGAAAGAAAGACAACAAAGAAGAGGAGTGAAGAAAACAAAAACAAGAAGGGGAAGGAAGACAAAAAGTGGGAAAAAGCAAGAAGAAGAGGGGAAATGAATATGAAGAGCAAGAAGGAGAGGGGAAAGAATATGAACAGCAAGAAGAAGAGGGGAAAGAATATGAACAGCAAGAAGAAGAGGGGAAAGAATATGAAGAGCAAGAAGAAGAGGAAATGAATATGAAGAGCAAGAAGAAAAGGAGGAAAATGAAAAGAAAGTCAAGGAGAAGGAAACAAAAATGAAGAAGAAATGGATGCTAAAAGGAAGAAGGTGAAACCAAAAAGAAGAGGAAAAGAGAAAGAGAAGATGAAAGTAAAAAGGAAGAAAGAAGAAAACAAAACAAAAAGGTGAAAGAAAATGAGGAGGATAAAGAGATGAAGTGGAGAAAAAACCCCGCCAAAAATAAACCAATGATGCAAAAGAATAAAAACCAAAAATAAAAAACTCTCCCACCAAATCTTTCTATTCATCACTGCTCCTGACCATCTGTAGGTGGGTGGAAGGTAAGCACTAAAATACCAGAAAAGACCGATTAATTGGACCAAAGACATTGCTCTTATGTTCAAGAAGGTTAAGGGACGAAGAATTTAAGTGAGAACTTCAGGTTTCTTCTCATCTTTTTCCCTTCTGTACTTGAAATGTGTGAGTATATATATATATATATATATATATATATATACACACACACACAGACATATACTTCTCTTTCTGTTTACACTATTGAGACATCAAATGGAATTAGCCAAGCCTCCTTAAAGATAGACAAAACTTTGAATGCTTACATAAGTATCCAGATAAAAGTTTTGTATGCGTTTCTTTTGTATCTACAGCAGTTTGTTTGTTTGTTAATCTTTCTTTTTCCGAACATTTTTTTCTTTTTTAAGTAGGGAGGGAATACTTAACACTTGAGATGAGGATGGTGGGTTCGGTGGCAGATTTCAAAGTAGAGTGGAGAAGAAGAAAAATAACCCTATCTAAAATATCAACAATCACAAAAAAAAATAGTTGAGATTATACATGTACAAAAGAATGTGCTATATGCACACTCATATATATATATATATATATATATATAATGAGCGCGTGGCTAAGGGGATGGAATATTTGTTTTTCAACCAGGAGACTTGAGTTCAAATCTCATAAACATCTTGTTTTAAGTTTTGTTTGGAATCTTTTCATTCTAATATCAAAACATCTTTGTCCACATGGGTGCATTGACGAGTGGTTAGAACACTCACTTTCTGACCATGAGATTTGGGGTTGATTCCCATCAAGGTTTACTTGTCAGGAAGGTGACTTCTTCATGTTATTGAACTGGAGAAGCAATCCCAGCATGCAGAAACATTGGAAAATGCTTGAAAAGCATACCAATGGTCGACCCAAGCATTAAGTGAAACTGGGTAGATGGAAATGTCTGCCAATGATTGTGCTAACACAAAATCCGAAGTCTCTGTGACTGAGGATTTGAGTGCATGGGCTTGTTCAAACTGTTCATCAAATGCCAGACAAGGTTCTCCTCGACCCCAAGAAACTGTTCCTATGGTCAGCTCAGAATAGTTACATTACAAACAAAGGAATTCTATGGGTGGTGACCAAACACAAATGTAACTAAGCAGGCATCTGCAACAGGAATTGTCTAGATGGTCTAGCCAACATCCTTACTTAGATATAAGTGGCTATATATATATATATATATATATATATATATATATATATATATATACTAGCAGTATAGCCTGGCGTTGCTCGGGTGTAATAAAAGCTTTAAAACTAATCCATGGTCCTGGAGCTCAGACTCTTTGGACGTTGACACGAAAGATCTAAAAAGCAATAGTTGTTTCCAGTTAAAGCGAAACCATAGACTGAAAGAAAAATGAATGGATGTAAGTCAAATTTTGATTTCCTGGTATCGATATCAAACAAGTTTTTTTTGGCATAAGCTGAATTTTGAAGGCTAAATAAGTCCTCTGAGTAAATGGTATCATGGCTGAGACTAAGAACTACAATTATATCTACTTAGAGCCAAACCCGAAGCAAAAACTAAAATAAAAGGGCTGAAAAAATACAGACATACAGGCAGATAAACAGACACACACACAAACATCTTGTCTTTTATATATATATATTATCGATTTACTGCACTATTGTAAGAAATGCAACCTTGAAACTTCTGAATATCGTTTCTTATGTCTTTGTCTATGAGTGTATCATATTTGATTAAAATCGGACCACTCCTTCTATAACCCGATTTTTTCGATTATCGATATTTATTGGGGGGGGGGGGGATACCGCGACACAAAACCTAGCTAAGAACACTCACAGACGCTTATAGTACAACTGTGTAAATTTTCAGGAAAATCGATTCAGCCGTTTCAGAGTCTATAGGTAACGGACACACACACACACAGACAAAGTTCTATTTATAAATAAGTTTATATATATATATATTTTTTTTTTTCTTATAAGCGTTTCACCCCGAGCAAAGCATGTCACTGCCACTACTGTGTAGGGGGCTACGTAGAGTGGAGAAAGGCTGATTAAATATAGGAAATGTCAGAGGGTGGGTGATAGGCAGGTAAGGATACTGAGAATGAGGGTTGGATAGATGAGAGTGTTCTGAGAATAGTTGGGAGTTAGTGTGATAGGAGGTGTCTCTTGACCCTACATTTAAACACCTGGAGATTGTAACTGTCAGGAAAGCAGACTTGTGGAAGGGAGTTCCACAGGCAGGAAGCGCGAGAAAAGAAGCTGTTGGAGTAGAATTTACGGTTACATCTTATTTGTTTAACTGTAAAAGGGTGGGACCTAGTTGCTAATCTAGTATCTCGTGTAAATTCGTGCTTAGGCGGCACCAGTGATCTAAGCTCATCAGAGCAGAAGCCATGAAAGTACTTGTAGAAGAGGCACAGGGAAGCCACATCACACCGATGAGAGAGCGGCTGCAGCCGGTCTGCCAAGTCAGTATCAACCATGTTACAGATCCTCCTTTGTATTTTGTCAAGAAGCCCAAGGAGAGCAGCAGGGGCACCCGACCAGATATGGCAGCAATATTCAATACACGGGCGGATGGTAGATTTGTATATGTGCAGAATAGATGCAGGTGGGAAAAATTTCCGGGCCCTGCACAGGGAGCCCACTTTCATAGCAGCAGATTTGGCAATGGATTCAATATAGTCATTCCATTTGAGGTCCGCCAAGAGTGTAAGGCCAAGGAGGCGTAGTATTTTACTCTCTGGGAGGCTAGCCTGACCCATGCTAATGGGAGGTAGATGCGATTGTCTATGGTGGTTAGTTGATAACAGTTTTGTTTTAGAGGCATTGAAATTTACCTACCCCAGGCCACTACGGATTGGAGGTCCCTTTCAAGTACGGCAGCGAGGTTCACTTTGTCGTCCAGACCTGGTTTCTGATCGATGCAAGAGTAGATTGTTGTGTCGTCGGCATTTTCATTTGGCAATAAATACTAAAAATAGTATGAAGTACATCATTTCTTTAAAAAAAACTGGGGTGGCCTAATATTTATGGCTGGTAGTGTAAATTATATAAAAATTGTTTGAATATTCTGCATTTTGGCTGTACTTTTAGTCGTTATCAAGGATCAATTGATTTTTACTTTTAACTGAATGTATGAATTTTTTATGTATGCATCTAGAATTATAGGAATGTTTTATTTTCCAAACATGGCCAACACGTTGCTGATTTTTCAGTAGTTTAGTGATGAGGAGGCATTTTTGGAGAGCAGGGTTTTTTGTTTAAGTGCTTGATATCAACAGGGAGCATTAATAGAATTCATGTGGAGGAGTTTTTCACTTAACTCAGAAGTGTTGTTTCAGTCATACCGACTTCAAAGTTTCAAAGATGTCTTCAATCTTTAGGGGTACTGCTTATTTAGTCAGTTAAGTGCCATACATGATACACACTTTGGGGGATCATATCTCTAAAAAGACATGCCTGACTGAGCAGAAGATTATCCTGCAGTAGGTTGCCAGCCAAGGCTATAGAACCCAATCTGTCCTGTTATTTAGCCCATAACTAAAGGGAAGAGATGGATTAATACCTTTTCCAAGGGTATTTGTGCATAAGTGAATGCAAGGAATTCAACTGGAATTCGAACTCAGCTCCCTGATTTGTTGTTCCGAGTCGATATCCACAACACAAATGCTTTCATGAAACTTCGAAGTCACAATAACCAAAACAACACTTGAAAAATTTCTCCACATCAATTTTATATATATATATATATATATATATATTATAAATTATATTTTAGAACATGTACATAATTATTCTATACATATCCGCCTGATGAGACATTGAAGTTTCAATGTTGAAACAAACGTATCTGTGTAGCGGATATATATAGAATGATTATGTACATGTTCTAAAATATAATTTATGATAAATATTCACAGCTCTATATATTATATATCGAGCACTCTTTTAAATTAATGTGTTTTGGACGTTGTAAGAATTCTTTCTTCGTTCTGTATCCACTTGGATATATATATATATATGTGTGTGTGTGTGTGTGTGTGTATATTATAGTTCATGATCATTTCTAAAAATATGTTTGTATAATATATCAGTTATTAGTGATATGATACTTTCTATTTTAGATAATAGATAGAAATAAATATCCATCTTGTGTGACTAATGACTAAAGTTGTATTAGTATTTTTCACCACACAGACATCAGTACATTCTTGCAATGTTTTTTTTTTTTTGGTTTTGCTAAACCAGTGTATGTTTTATAAATGAAAAAAAAAACTAGTTTTAGGAGTGCATTTGAAAACTAAAAAAATATTGATGTAAAAAAGTTGATTGATTTTGTTTCGCAGCATATCAACTTCTATGGGATATTTAATGCTAAAATCTAAATATTTCGATCCCAATTTTTTGGTTTCAACTAAATATATACTGTAAATAGGTATTGTTGGTATTTTGTTTTTATATTAAAACTAGCAGTATAGCTCGGCATTGCTTGGGTGTAATGAAAGCTTTAAAACTAATCCATTGTCCTGGAGCTCAGACTCTTTGGACATTGGCACGAAAGACTAAAAAGCAATAGTTGTTTCCAGTTAAAGCGAAACCGTAGACTGAAAGAAAAATGAATGGATGTAAGTCAAATTTTGATTTCCTGGTATCGATATCAAATAACTTTTTTTCATCGTAAACTGAATTTTGAAGGCTAAATAAGTCCTCTGAGTAAATGGTGTCATGGCTGAGATTAAGAACTATAATTATACTTACTTAAAGCCAAACCTGAAGCAAAAACTAAAATAAAAGGGCTGAAAAAAATACAGATATACAGGCAGATAAACAGACACACACACACACAAACATCTTGCCTTATATATATATATCTACATATATATATATACTATTGATTTTCTGCACTATTGTAAGAACTGCAACCTTGAAACTTGTAAATATCGTTTCTTATGTCTTTGTCTATGAGTGTATCAAATTTGATTAAAATCGGACCACTCCTTCTATAATCTCATTTTTTAATTATCGATTTTCCATATTTATCGGGCGTACCTAGACACAAAACCTAGCTAAGAATACTCGCAGACGCTTATAGTACAACTGTGTAAATTTTCAAGAAAATCGGTTCAGCCGTTTTGGAGTCTATAGGTAACGAACACACACACAGACAAAGTTCCATTTATAAATAAGTTTAGATATAGTTTACACTTTTATAATGTTTTGAAAATTCACTATTTGCCTATAGTTGGAACCTTATCGAGCGCTATCACTTGGAATAAGAGTAGACCTGGGAACAGCAGCAATTAAGAGGTGATCCAAACCTCCAACCTCCTGATCAGACTAGTCATACCAAGGACAAACGTTAGATAAATTTATCGAATCCTCTAAAAACTTTTGAAAACTGAAAAGCTGTTAAAGTAGAGAGGACAATAATTCATAAAGGTGAACCATGTCATATAAACACATTATCCTCCACCCATGAATCTTACAGATCTATTCAGTTACGTTCTATATGTGATACATGCTTGAGTGGTCAGGACTTGAAAAGAGACATGACTGATTGGGCAGAAGAATTTCCCACAGTAGTTTGCCATTACTTTCTGTAGTAGACTGGTTGCTAACCAAGGCTATAGAACCCAATTTGTCCTGCTATTTAACCCATAGCTGGAGGAAGAAGTGACAGATTAATACCTTTCCCAGGGGCATTTGCACATAAGTGAATGCAACGAATTCAACTGAAATTTGAACATGGCTCTTAGATTTCTTGTTTCTAGGTGATATCCACTGCACCACAATGGATTTATTATTTAAGTGAAAAAAAAAACCCCCAAAAAACAATGTATTGTATTTGTTGCTGATATGTTCCAAATTCTTTAACATTTATTTTCTCTGAAAAAATTTATTTGCCTCTTAAACTATTCTTATTCAACTGAATTCAAATTGAGAATAGTCAATTTCAAATTGAGAAAATTTAACTATAAATATGAAATCTTCTAAAAATAAAATATGCTTCTATAACAGAATAATACTACAGAATCACAAACAAACAACTTTACAAAATAACGAAAACCACATCACTTGCAGACTTCCAACTGCAGTAACAACTAAAATGGGTATAACAATATAATCAAGATGCTAACTTTTCACACTTCCATAAACAAAACGTTTGGAAAGAAACTCCCATCAAACACTACACATTTTCAACTTCAAATTCAGAATGGTTAACTTCAAAATGGAACAAATCAATTTAAAATTAAAATGAGTTAACTTTAACTTGAAAAGTCTTGAACATGAGCAAAGAATTTCATTTTGTTGTTATAAATATGAAATCTTTTATAAAAATAAAATATTTATCTGTGGCATAAAAATCTCTTTGTCCAAGCAAGCAAATTCTATTTAATATTAAAATAATATCAATATGCTATGAAAAAATGTCATCAAGAAGACTTCAAAGTAATCCATCAAGACCCTGATTATAACAGCTTATGACACGGATGGGGATTGTTGAGGCTTAGCCGATTCCTTGGGAGTTAACAAAAAACAAACAGCATATTGATGGGTGAAACAAGAGAAAGTCAGATTCACCAAAGCAGTGGAGATTCATAGGGAATTTTTTGCCATGTCAATCGAAGTCAACACTCTTCTTCTTTAATAGTTGAAGTTTTGGAAGCTCTTTGCTAGTTTGCTTTCTGACCAGTGATTTAAAACAAAATTTCCAATTTCAAGTTGAAAAGTTACAATCATTCATCACAGGCAAACAGTTATTTGATTATATTCAAAGTTATATATGAAATGAAAAAGAAATCTGTTAAGAAAAATAAAATCCAATGAATGGAATCTATATTTTAAAAAAATAACTAAAACAATTCATTATAACAATATTTACAAATGCCATATAAAGTGGCTAATGCAGTTTATTAAATCAGACTTCTGTGTTTGTGTTGTCTGCATCAATCATTTATAGTGGCAGGGGAAAGCATGGAATAAATTGAGAGGGTGGGTCATCAGTGAGAGTGAATAATTTTTTCTTGACAACCAATCGTCATTCATCTCAGCTAATGGTTGTTTAGATAGCAGGTCACAAGAGAGAAACAACAAATCCTGATTAGCATAAGAAATGTGTTCAAATTCAAATATTAAACATGATTTGATAAAAAAAAATGAAATCACTGTTTCCACTTGTTGATATGAAGTCACGCAAAGAAATACTTGTTATCAGAATCAAAGCAAGAAACACAAGCATTTTTCTGTACACCTGTTACAGCCAAGGTTAAAAAGAAGAAATTTTTTATGTAGATTAATTTTGAATTTTATATGTAGATTCATTTTGAATTTTATATGTAGATTAATTTGCAGCTTACAAAAATGAATAAAATTCTTTATTTTAAAACTTAAAAGTTTTACAATAAAGAATTTATTCACTTTTGCAAGATGCAAATGAATCTACATATAAAATTCAAAATGAATCTAGATATAAAATTCAAATTAACCTGTTATTTTTTTTACTTGCAGCTGATACACTTTACAAAGTAAACATGTTTTTGTCTGTCTCTAAGATAAATTATTATTCATAATAATAGCTGAGTGGACCCACATTGTCAAAAATGATGGCAAAATATTTATATTGATACTCTGTCTAAAATGACAGCAACATATATACTGATGTAACTACTACTGAGTATCTAACATTAAGACATAAGAAAAAAAAATAATCCAAATACATGAGTGTGACAGGAGGGAAATATATATTGCATACAAATAAATACACCACAGTGTTTACTATAATAAAGAGTATATATATATATATATATATATATATATATATAGCCATTTGCAGATGGATCTGTTTTGCTGTATCACAGCTCATCAGTACGGTTAGACATCTGATTGCTTTTACCCAGGATTGAAACCCAACTAAATTAGCATCAGTTGGTGATTCTACCTCTGAGCTATGGGCACTCGGTAGAAGGAGGCAGACTTTTAGCATATGATGTATCATACGCCAGTAGAGTGCTCTAATTCATTACTGAATGAGCAGTGTGTAGATGCTAGAGTACCTACTGTTTTTTCAAAGTCTACCATTCTTCCAGAGTGTGCGAGCGTATATTCTTCACTACTTGATGACATAACTATTACAAAAAATAAAATAATAAGGCACGGTCAAAAAGCAATTATGTGGTAAGAGCTTTCATAACTGGTAGTAAAGAGAATGAACTGAGCTGACACTGTTTCGCGATTGTCTTTCTAACGAACTGAGCCAATACTGCCTTGCTATTGTCTCTCTCTCCATGAACATGACAGGAAGAGAAACACACACACACACACACACACACACACACACACACACACACATATATATATATCCGAGTGAGTACAGAACAAATGAAATTCTAACCAAAAGATATACCCGAGCAATAAAAAACGTACATTCTAACAGCTAATGTCATTAATCAGCCATTTAACTTTACACACCACTTTCTTCAAAATTCTAACAGTTAACACACAAGACATATTCCCTTTATTTTCAATAATCCCAACGAACCTCACACTAACAATGAACCAAATACAGATAGTAAGGATTTCCATTCTTGTTCATTCCTCCTGAAGAGATGTTGGAGACCCAATGTCGAAACAACCATATGATTGTAGAGGACATATATAAAAAACATTATGTACATGTTCTAAAATATAATTTATAATATATATATATATATATATATATATATATATATATATATATATATGTATATATATATTTTAATTGTATCACCCCAGGCAAGGCAGTAATGCCACTGATGTGAAGGGGACTACATAAGAGTAAAAAGATTAAGTAGAAGAGAGTGAAGAGGAAGACGAACCAGTTGGAAAGGAGCAAGAGAAGGATGTGAATACAGGTGTAACGGTCTTTAGAGAGGATGGTCAGCTAAACTGGTAAAAAAAGTAAGCCATTGGAAAATAACAACACTGAAGCAATAGAAATTTACCATGTTTTATCATAAAATCACATTAGAAGGTCAGGTAAGACAACTGATACAACATGGCAGACAGTTATAAAAAAATCAAATCAAACCAAGTCTTGGCAATAAAGTGTATACAAGGGGCATAATTCAGGCAAAGAAAATTCAAAGTGGTTTCTGGTATCCCATAATAATTTTTTTTTTTTTAATGCTGGTAACTTTCAGGACATAAAGGATCACAACTCTTCACAGCATTGTTCTCATTATGGCTAGTGAAATGCTGTGAGAAAGAATGTGTAGTAGTTTGCCATTGTTTTCACCAGGGATTTTAAAATCAAAGTGGCCCCCCCTCCAAAACTCGTTGCCATCTAGAGTGAGAGACAGGGGAAGAATAGATGGATTCACACCTTTCTCAATGGCATCTGTGTGACAGTGAACTCAAGAGTTATGAACAGAATTTGAAATTGCAATTTGGCTTGCAGATTTCACTTTTCCAATGCCAGATAAACGTTTCAACAGAAGGTTGCTAGAAAATATAATGGCTCAAATATGTGTGTGTGTGCGCATGTGTGTGCCTAAAGAAAAAGAAGCTAACCAACATTAACTATGGTGATTTTATAAGCAAAGCTTAGAAGTGGTACAAGGCCAAAAATATGGGTCACCCAGTGAAGACTGAACTCACTATTCAGTCATAGTTGATGCAGTAAGACGAGCTTGCTAACCATTACATCATGTTGAAGTGTCCTACCAACATAGATTATAAGAGTAGAGAAGCATGTAAATTTCTAAGAAATACTTACTATTTACTTTTTTTCTCCTTCTTTTTGTTGAAAGTAGATGTAAAAATCTCAAGTTCTGTGAGTTTCTTAGATTAAGCATTGTAATTAATACTAATTTTTGCCTCTTATTTTGATTGCGATAAAACCACCACTTTCAACTTGTCATTCACCAATCATTAGTAAACTTATAATGATGCAAGTAAATAAGATTTAATAAAATTCATATCCCTTCTCTTGGGAACCTTGTTTCTCCAACAGATTCTTGACTATTTAGTTCACAAAGTATTCAAATTTAGCCAGACCCTCTTTGAACCTCATGGTTTTGTGCTACAGAACCACAAAGAACTTGACCTAATAACAGAAGCCAAATCAATTCCGTATTCTCTTTTACTAAACGAATCACGTCCGTATTCTTTTTTACTAAAAGAATCACGTCTGTATTTGTTTTTACTAAAAGAATCACGTCCGTATTCGTTTTTACTAAAAGAATGCCATCCGTATTCTCTTTTGCTAAAAGAATGACATCCGTATTTTCTTTTACTGAAAGAATGACATCCGTATTCTCTTTTACTGAAAGAATGACATCCGTATTCTCTTTAACCAGATTCTTATCTTCAGAATTTCATCTCTGTTGGCATGAAATACATATAATATTTAAACTCACCATTTTCTTGACTTTATGTTAATGACATTCTTTTGCTCATAACATATTGAAATGCTTGTTCCAACTCAGTGATCCAAGTTAAGCAATGTCCTGCTGAGATAACATCAAATGGGTAACTAAGAGTCATAAAAAAGTTAAATGCACATTCACCACTTCAGCTACTAAACGAAACTATGAAAGACTATAGTTTTCAAAATATATATGGTTTTAAAAATCACTGAGTGCATTCTTTTAAAAATCTTTTTTCTGCCAACACTTCATCAGAAAGTTAAAACAACTCTGCCCCTCCATATACATACATATACTTTCAACAGTGGACTTTCAACAGTGGCAACAACTAAAATGATGCCAAATTCATTCAGAAATATCTACATTGTGGACACCATACAATCCCTTTCTCAGATCAATAGTTAACAATAGCTTTGAGCAAATGAATCGTTTAGATCTTAGAAAGTGTCATGTAGAAAGAAATGTCGACACCAAAACATGTGGTTGAATGCTGATCGCCAGATAATAAAACTATAAGAATGGATTATTCCACGAGGGATCAGCTGATCCTGACACTCCTCCCACGTCTATTGAACAGGTGAAGAGGCTCATACCTTGTTCCCTGTTTAGGGTGTGGTTTCCGGCTTTCTCTTTTCCAATCTTTTCACTCCTTTTTATACATATATGCTCTCCATTATAATAAAAAACGTATATATAAGAAAAATTAAGGCAGACACGTTATTTCATGGTGAATCAGAAGTATAGGCCTATTTCACTCGAAGTAAAATCCTTTGTAAAATAAAGACGGAAGCTGATGATGGTTCACCTGAAATAGGTCTATACTTCCAATTTACAATGAAGTAACGTGTCTGTCTTAATTTTTCTGATATTTGCTCTATATGTATTTCTATGCATATATGTTTAGAGCTCTCTTAGAGAGTTATCCTACCGCTGTATGTACAGGATACTCCTTTGGATTCTTCTATACCTACACTGCATGCTTATATATATATATTTCTTCCTATCATGCTCAGGGGAATAACATATGAGAAAACAGCTAATAATCCTCTCAAATATTTTGTCTCATTTTGACAGCAGGCATACACTAGTGTGTGTGTGTGTGTGTATATATATATATATATATATATATATATATATATATATATATATATTTTAATTCAGATACTTCAATCCAAGGGAAAAAACAGGAAGGTAAATTCCAAAAAACCCCGATCCTAATTAATATTAAAAATTTATTTTAATATTAAAAAATGATACAGGAAGAGAGCTCCATGTAATAAAATATTACAGAGCAAATAATATATATATATATATATATATATATATATATATATATAAAAAGATACACAATTACTTAATTATTATTTTTGAAAGAAAAATCCACTCAGTACTTAAGATATCCTTATTTCAACTGCCACTTTTATTAAATATTCAAATGAAATAGTTTGCTCAAAAATATCTTGCATCTTATCTTAAGGTTCAGGAAGAAAATTCTTCTAAAATGTATAATATGCATGTGTAGTTGGAATATATATATATGTAAATTTAGATAAAAGAGGGAAAATAGGCATTTTCAATATGTCGTTTTAAGACATACATTCTCAGCCTCATATAAACAAAGAATGAGGAAAAATTCAAAAGCCAGAGGTTTGCTCTAGTAAAGGAAGGGGTTCGGAGATATTGATTTTTATAGGGTTAAGCTAGTGGAATTTTAGTAGTAATTTCTTCTTTGCTAGTGGGAGGTATATGGCTTGACCCTCGAGTTAGTAGTAGTAGTAGGTAGGTGGGAATTAACTGCTTAGCCAAAATTTTTTTAAAAAACCTTATTGTGACTAATTGGAAGAATAGGATACTTATTATAATTTATACTTATTTCTATGACGACACATACTAATGATTTCCCTTCATTTATTTTGGAGTATATTCTGGTATTGAAATTTCCAAATTTTAACTTTTTCTGTCAAACATAGATTACATCTGTGTCTTAAGCTATTAGGGGTCCTAGCCTTGCCTATGAGCTTCCATTTTATCTGTGGATTTAAGTTATTTTCCAGGATTTTTGATAATGGGCTGTTTGATATCTTAAACTAGGGTTGGTGAAAGAGTGCCTGTGTGCATAAAACTGTTGCTTCCAGATTCCCACTGAAATTCCGATACAAACATTACATTTCTTATATATATATATATATATATATATATATATATATATATATGTGTGTGTGTGTGTGTGTGTGTGTGTGTGTGTGTGTGTGTGTGTGTGTGATAAAAATATAGTTTTAAGGTATGCTATAGTTATGGGTAAAAGTGCTCAATATCAGAGAGAGCATACGTAAATATAAAAGTTGACACAAACCCAACACCAAGTGGCAACAGTTTGTTACAAGCTTGTATGCAGTCTTCAGGTTGTGTGTTTTGTGTGTGTATAAAAGAGTAATTTCCCCAGATTTTTGTCTATTTGACAAGTTCTATATGAAAAACATTTTAATAACCTTTTAACCTCATCAGACATGAACTAAGTGACAGTCAAATTCTAAATAATCACCTAATTATTTATTAATATTTAAAATGACAAATTGAAGCTGAAAAAATTTCTGAAGAACAATTTCTTATTTCCAAAGAATTACTGAAATATATATTCAGTGTGGTCATCATCATTTATTCATCATAGCCAATAGTGCATAGGGCAGCAACTTTTTGTTGCTGTTTCTGTAACAAACTGTTTTTTACAGGGTAGGGTTGTTAGCCCTGCACCCACCCCCAAACCTGGAGGACCGGTGGACCATTCTTGGTCTTTACATTTACAGCACCTGGTATTCCCAAATAATCACCCATTTAAGTACTGACCAGGGTCGATGTTGCTTAACATCGGTGATTGGACGGGAACCGGTGCATTCAACACGATATAGTCATAGACATATTCAATGAGGTGCCCTCATTGAATATATATTTCAGCCAAGAGTAATAAGAAATAGCTTTCATTGACATTGCAAGTACATTTTTGGAATCTTATACACAAATGCACGTCGTCCCTTTCTGGTGTCTAATGGGTTGGAGATAAGAATCATTCATGACAAAGTTTGTTAAGAGCACCCTATCCAAAGAAAGGAAAACAGTTTTCATTTGAACAATATATGCTTTTAAATACAGTCTTCAAGAACCATGCAAACCAGAGATGTATGCTTCTTGATCTTCAGAAGGCAAAAAAAAAAAAAAAAAAAAAAAACACTAAAAGAAAAAAGAAAAAAAATAGAAAAAGAAAAACTGATAAAGGAAAAAAAAAAAGAAAAGAAAGAAGAGGAATGCAGGATGTGCTTTTACAGTGAGTCGATTCAAGGATTGGAAACAGGCCCCTCCTGTCAAAGGTTCAAGAAAAAGCTGAGTTTGGATTATGAAAATAAGGAACCTCTGATGCAATGTCAACAAGCAAGGAAGTTGGTGTTGGCACCAAACAGCCTTTCTAAATGAAACAAAAACAGAAAGAGAATACCTTGTGCCAGCGTCATTTCCTACCCCCCAATCAACAGGGTCCCTGATTTGTAAGGACGTTGCGGTAACTTATAGTTATTAGGAGTAAATCAGAAATGATTGCTGCTTGGGAGAAATATTTATTTCCTGATTTAGAGTGAAGACAAAACAAGCAAATCTAAATAATAATGGTTTTTTTTTTCTTTTCTTTTTTTTTTAAATTGGATTGGGTGTAACAGTATAATGTTCTTTGGGACAGGAAATGAAGAATTTACTAATTAACAAGCCTATATAGAAAAAAATGCACTAAAGAAAACCATTTTACATGTAGAGAAAGAAATTTTCTAATATCTTAATTAGATTTTCAAGACTTAGGCCATTTTTCAGCAAAACATATAAGGCTCCCTAACTCAGACTGAAAATTCATTGGTCAACAGAAATTCTCAAACAAGCATTTTGGATTATGGCAGACATTTGTCAAAGGGACCCCAATAGATAATATACCAATAGGCAGCTAAAATAAAGCATTGGTCATGTTTTAAATAAATTTAGAAAATTAGTATTGCTAATGTACAAAGCCAAGTTAGAACTCCACTTGAATTCCTTGTATTCACTTATGTGCAAATAGACAAGTATTAATCCGTCTCTTCTCCCTCCAGCTATGAGTTAAATAGCAGGATAGATTGGGTTCTCTAGCCTTGGTTAGCAACCAGTCTATGGCAGAAAGAAATAGCAACCTACTGTGGGAAAATCTGCTCAGTCAGTCATGTCTCTTTCAAGACATGATCGCTCAAGCATGTATCACGTATGGCACTTAATTGACTGGCTAAATGTAGGAAGAAATTTGTTTCTGTCAAAAGATAAAATAATCTTTTCAATTTTTCGATTAACTATATACAGGGTGGTCCAAAAGTAGGTAGACAGTAAATGATAACATCTATTTTGAGATTACAGATACAATTATATTTACTAATACAATTATTACAATGATGATTAAATTTTATTGTGTACAATAATAACTACGACATAGTTATAATGAAAAACCATTGTAATAATATAACCGATGCAGAAACCTATTCCACCTACTTTTGGACCACCCTGTATATGAAGAAGGGTTGAAAGAATTCTTGGCCTCATCCACTTCCCAAAATCTGACCAAACATCAAAAGCTTTTTAAACTCTTTTTGATCTGGCTGAAAACTTTTCAGCACTTCATTCCCTCCCTCCCTCTCTCTCTCTAGTTATTATTAGTGTAATAATAACATATGAAACTACAATTTAAAACATATCCATTAGTTTCTACCTATATATATATATATATATATATATATATATATATAAATAAATAAATAAAACAAAATGCAAAGCTTTTAAATATATATATATATATATATATATATTTAAAAGCTTTGCATTTTATTTGGACTGAGCAATTTTTAATACAACTGCTGTTTATTGGTCTAATTTGATTGACTAATAATTGTTTATATATATATATATATATATATATATATATATATATATATATATAATTAAATTTATTTTATTATTATTATTATTAATAATAATAATAATAATGATAATAATAAAATTTAAAAAAATTGATTATATTTCACTCTTTGCTGTATTGAGTACTTTTTAAAAAAGTAAATACTAAAGAACTCTGAACTCTAAACCTGTTGGTTTTCTTTATATATATATATATATAAAACACACTAAGTGGGATGGTTAAATTATCCCCATTTTATATTTTTAATTGTACACCTGCGCATTGTTTCTTTTTGATTTTATCAACTGCACATTATAGTAGGGTTAGTTGAACACAGTCTTTAAGACAAAGAGCACCATGACACAATTCACTCCACCAGAAATTTAGAAATGACACAGTGTACTCCTTGGCATTTGTGTTGGAAGCTCTAATACAAACAATTTGGAGTGTTTCGGTGTCAATTTGACGACTGTGTAGATGGTTCAGAAAGAGTTGGATGAGTCTAACGCTGGTTACGAAGATACAGTAACTTACAAAACACACAGATTGTTCCGATAAGAAAGGAAGTTCTTTCAATTTTCTACAGGGCGTCTTGAGGAGGTAATGCTGCCATGGGTCAAGAGGGTGGCTGCTAGAAGACATATGTCTAGCAACAGGACTCTGCACCATGCCACACAAGCAAGAAAACCCAGTCATGGCTGTTAGACAATTTCTGTGGGCACATCACACCTTACATCTGGCCACTTAACTCTCCAGACTACAGCCCCCTTAAGTATTATATGTGGGGCACAGTTGAGTGAAAGACTAACAAAATTAATTGTAATACCAAAGATAAACTGAAGCAAGGATTATGGCAGCATTCACTAAGTTAAATAAGGAAACCATCCAGAAGAGTTATAGGAGATTCTGAAGTCATCTCGAGGCCGTTAATGAAGACAATGGCGATTTTAATTGAAATTAATCTTTAGTATTTCAAGACATTTTTGTGTAATTTTGATAAATATATCTGTTAAGATGTGATATAAGTGTTAGTTTCATTTTTGCATCATTTAGATGAGAATTCATCCATCACACTTTGTATAAGGAGATTTGGTAAATAGGAAAAAACGGTTGGGTTTTATACCTAAGATCAGTGTCTACCAATAATATGTCCTGACTGCCCTCCTGTACTCGTTGAGGTGGGGGGTGGCGGGCATCAACTACATACTGCCATCATATCAAAACCATGGAAAGATATGATCAGAAGTGCCTTAGGCATATCTTAAACATCAACTGACAGTCTTTCACTCTACATATAGTTGTTCTAAAATGGGCCAAAATGTCTAACGTACAGAAACTGCTCATTTGCAATAAACTGGGCTTGGTATCTCAGGAGTGTAACCCTGATATAGGAGAGTTGCCAGGACCGGATAAAAGTTCTCTTATATCCGTGTTTGGTCTATTTTATATACATTACCACAGGCTCTAATTTGGGACCAGAGAAAATCTATCTTATATCTGGGTTTCTCTTATAACAGAGTCTCTTATATCAGGGTTATAATATATATATGTATGTATGTGTGTGTGCATTTAGGCAGCAAATTTTCTTTTAAACATGTCAGATTAAATAAATTGCAAACATTATACCTGCTTATTTTTAATAAAATCCGTTCATACTCACAGATAATCTTTCGCGTATTACAATTGAAAGATGTCAGAAATGAGCTGTAACTTTGACAGATGTTATTATCATTCATTTCTCAATGTATCCAAGTACTTTCAATCTCCTTCCAAGATCATCTTTAGGGTGTGAGTTATGGTAACAAAAAATAACTGCAAAACTGTGTTGCTAAAAATCATTGTAAATTTTTTTCTATTTCAAATATACAATTGACAAATTGCTAGCATTCATTAAAACGTGAAAATTATCCAAAATGGAATTTTTTTATATGTTGTAATGTCATGGTCATGCAGGTGTTAAAGCATGAAAAACTGTTCTTTTTACAAACGTTTTAGAACATTGCTAAAGTATTCATAGCTGATTCTATTAATTGACAGCTTAAGTGTTTTAATGAATATTGCCTTGAGAATCTGTAGTTTGCTTTTTATTGTTTTCTTGGTGTAGGATAGTTGTATTATTGATCATTGTTTTTTTATATTGTGAATGTAGACAGGAATGTTGTTGTAGATGTCTAAAAGTGGATGAACGGTCAAACAAATGTAATGTAAGATGTCTAATTAATGCAGTTGTTTTTTTTTCAATTATAATACACAAAAGATTATCTATGAGTATTAAAAATAAGCAGACAATGTTTGCCTTTGCAATTTATTATATATATATATATATATATATATATATATAGTTTATTTGTTTAAACACGTGTTTAAAAGCCTTATTTGAGCTTTGTCTAACTGCAAATTCTTTCCTAGGCCTAGAGAAGATAGGTTCAAATCCTGCTGTAGGATGCATACTTTCCTAACAAAATTTCTCAACTATTCAAGGCCAGTAGATATAAATAAATATACTGTTTAATTATAAAAAAATAGAGTATTGACTCAAATATGAGTATCCATTAAAAAATAATGCTTAAACAAATAAATTAAAAATATGTTGAACTGAATCCATTTTGTAACATTTTGTAATATATATATATATATATATATATATATACACACTAACCTATAATTTAACAAAACCCTGACAAAAAATTCTAGTTGATAATGCCAAAAACTTCTTTATATCACATAATCACTGCGATCTTATTATTAGGAAAAGTTTTACTGATTAAGCACCATTCTCCTGCTATCAATTTGACACTATTTAGTCATGGAGATGGCATGTTACGTGTTTTTTAAACATAGAAGTGGACCTCACATCAACCTGACTATGCCAAATGGTTATTCTTCTACAAGAATGGTCACATAATAAAAACTACTATGTAATACAACACATGGAGAATGTATATTCATAATACAACACCCTTAAGAATGGCTGAAGTACTAGCCAAAAGAACTTGGAACAATAAAAATTATAGACAATTTTTATATTCTTTAACTCTTGAAAAACAAAAAAAAAACATTAGAATGCTGCAAAAAATCAATAAAAAAAGAAAATGATTAAATCATCCTTGTCGGCTGTTTTCAATGAAAGATGTTTAAAAGATAAGTTGCTGCCCAATAACTCATTTACAAATGGAAAATATTCAAAAGTTCTACAATATAATTGTATTGAACACTTTTTAATACAAATGTGCATTGGTCTAATTTTATTATGACCAAAATCTAAGTTTTATTTTTTTAATCGTATCACCCCGAGCAAGGCGGTAACACCACTGAAGCGCAGGGGGCTACGTAAGAGTGAAAATATTGGAAAAGAGAAAGCTGGGAAGCACATTCTAAACAGGGAACAAGGGATGAGCCTTGTTCCCTGTTTAGATGTGGGTGGAGTGTGAACTGGGTGATAGATTAGTCTATCTACTCCAATTGAAAAAAATAAAAATAAAAAATAAATAAATAAATAAATAAATAAAGGAGTAAAAAGATTGGAAAAGAGAAAGCCGGAAACCACATCCTAAACAGGGAACAATGGATAAGCCTCTTTACCTGTTCAATAGACATGGGTGGAATGTGAACCAGGCGATAGATTAGTCTATCTACTCCAATTGAAAAAAAAAAAATAAATAAATAAATAAAGGAGTAAAAAGATTGGAAAAGAGAAAGCCGGGAACCACATCCTAAACAGGGAACAAGGGATAAGCCTCTACACCTGTTCAATAAACGTGGGTGGAGTGTGAACCGGGTGATAGTTTGATCTATCTACTCCAATTAAAAAAGTTACAGGTGGTGAGTTAAATAAATTTCTTAAAAATAAATAAATACAAAATCATTTCTTACTTTTACTAAAATTTCAAATAAATCTAACCAACCTGACTGCACATGCTTCATTGCCAGTTGACAAAAAAAGAAAAATGGTTATTTTATCTAGTGGAATCAATATATATATATATATATATATATATATACAATTATAGGTTAGATTAAAATTAGACCAGGAAACAGTTGTATCAGAAAGTGCTCAATACATGTTAAAAGAAGAAATGAAGCTTTAACCTGTAGAGATTTTAGATATTTAAGTTAGAGAGATCAGTCGATCACGCTACCATGGATTCAACATTTTTGATTTTGTCAGATGGTTTGTATACAAATTGCCATTTGAAACCATAGTTGAGTAATCAGCTGATCTTTCCAATTTTATATATATATATATATATATGTGTGTGTGTGTAGAGTGATAGATATAGAGACTGCATCTTGGTAAAAAGCAAATGATACAAAAATTTTACATCAGAGGCTGAAAAAACAAAAATGTCATAATACTTAATTTTTGTAATACAAAATTATATTTTTAATTTTAATAATACACAACCTTTGTATGAGAGCAATGTAAGATGAGAAGGTGATATAAAATTTCGAGGATGTCTCCCATGAGTCAGAGAAAGCATTTGCTAGATATTAAATCTATTAATTACCTTTGCACAATATGTCGCAATGAATGTCAAAGTTTTCAGTTTCCTCAGTTATTCATTTTCATAATACACAGTCTTTGTATTGAAGGCCAGTAAAACTATAAGGTGACATAAAATTGCATTTAAAACAGTATTGTTAAAATTTAAGTCCTAATATAATTATATGTTCAGATATCTATCTTGTACCAATTTAAATTGAATTCTCATCAGTATAAGTGTTATCTGTCGCCCTCTTGGCAATTAGTTCAACTCCCTTTCGAGGTGTTTCAGAAATGCAGTAAAATGCAATCGAGATTGAAGCAGTGAAAGAGACTGAATGGTTACGGGATATTTGAAAATGATATTATCTTTCCAAAACTTTATCAGATCCATAACGTAATCTTTCAAAATCTGCAGTGAAAATTTTACTCTTGTTTTATTTGTGATTCGAACAAATTATTGTTTCAAAAATACTAACAAGTTAAATATCTTATCACAAGCTGTTTATAAAAACTATGAGGTTAAATTGAAATATTAAATGAAAACAACAAAGTTTTCATCACAGCATAATGAGTAACACAGAAAATATAAAACCTATCCTAAGAATGTAGAAGCAAAAAATTTTACTATAGACTTTCATTGTAAATCCTTTCAATATAAAAATCTATGGTAAGTGATTTTACAATAAAAATCCAGAGAAAATCAGAAAGAAAGGGTTTATTAATGGATATGTATTAATTCAACCATTACTGATAGAATAGAGATACAATTATATATATATATATATATATATATATATATATATATATATATATATATCCAGGTAAAGAGGACTCAAGGTTTTACAATTTTGAGTTCCCTGGCATTTATTTTTTTTATGAACAGTGCTCAATACAATAAATATTGCAGAGCATAATATAATCATATAATTATGAATTAAAAGTACATTGTGACTCGGAAATTTCTATATTTCGAGATAGAATCTCGTCATCAGTCAATGTTGGATGTTGGTTGTGAAAATGATTTACATAATGTAAATCATTTTGATAAAGAGGGTTGGGCTGGTTTTTAACCTTTTAAAACTCTTCAACTTGAAATAAACCTCATCACTTGATGAGATACAAGTAGTGCCGAAAGAAAATAGCTACTTTTGTAGTGGTATCATAATATATTTATGTCATAATTATATATATATATATATATATATATATATATATATATATATAAAGTGTAAATGCATGATAAATTACTTTTTCTAGTGTCAGGATATGATATAACTAACAAGACAAGGTTCTTATATCTTATAATCTCAATTTTTGCAAAAGATGAAACAATGATGGATTAGTTGTAAGCTAAAATGACCGGTGGTTTAATCCACAATATATATTTAAATGTAGCTCAGCTCTTAAACTCCCCTGACTGTCCTCTTATTGATGTACCTCCTCCTTTCATCTTCTGTGCTCTGATAAACTGTTAGTAAAAAAATGGACTAAAGATCTACTCTTTGAAAATTAAAGATGCGACCAATAGCTAAATATAATTTTATTTTTGCCTTGACTAAGAATTGGTTAAAAATATTACTTTTTAATAATAGTTTCAAACCCTAATTTATAATAATACTTTATTTTAAATACCATTTCCTTTCAAAATGTAGGCAATTATAGCTCTCTACTACTACTACCTTTCCTTTAATATCTGTGTACTGCCATGACCGTGCTTAGAGAAAAGAGGAGAATGGTTTTCCGGTGCCTTTTCCATAGTTCTTCTTTTAAATTGGTTTGACAATTGGAATCTTATACAGTAAGGCACTATTTCTTTGCATTGGCTTTTTCCATACATATACACACACACGCACACACATAGAAAGCATGACAACAAAATATGGTTGGCATGTTGATTTCATGACAGCTCAACCCTTTTTGGGTTATTTAATGTTGAAATTTGTATGGGGCACCCAGTGAGGGTCAAACTCACATCACTGAAGTAATGATTAGATTGGCTAATTTTTATGATATGTCAGCCTTTTTTTGGCCTATTTGATGTAGAATTTTGTATGGGGCACCCAGTAAAGATTTAAGACACCACATGGTAGAAACCAGAGCTGTATAATAACAAATGAAGAATATTCAAAAGTTCTACAATATAATTGTATTGAACACTTTTTAATACAACTGCCTCCTGGTCTAATTTTACTATGACCAAAACCTAAGTAATTGGAAAAAAAAAAAAAAAAAAAAAAAAAAAAAAAAAAAAAAAAAAAAAAAAAGAAAAAAGAAATTTATATATATCTATGTGTGTGTGTGTGTGTGTGTGTGCAGCCAAGTGATTAGAATATTCACTTTCTAACCATGAGATCCAGGTTCAGATATTACCAGGGTCAATTTAGTAATTGGTTTGGGGAGACAATCTCAGAATGTAGCACTGTTGTGTGTGTGTGTGTGTGTGTGTGTGTGTGTATATATATATATATATATATATATATATATATATATAAGTATAATGAATTTGAAAGTTTAATCATATTCTTCTTGTAATGGTACAAGTGTTGTAGGTATGAGAAAATATAGTTTTCAGGAATACTATATTTATCGTTATAAGTACTCAATATTTATGATAGATCATGTATAAATAAAATAGTGGACAGGAAGGTCATCACAAAGTGCCAACACTGTTTTATGAATGAACACAATTTTCTGGCCATATATATATATATATATATATACGTATATGGAGAGAGAGAGAGATGTGTGGCCCATACATATACATAGACCTCTAAAAATCTTGTCTCAGCTTTTGTATACACTGTTTATTATCTAAACTTATTTATAAATGGAACTTTGTCTGTGAGTGTATGGGTCTGTTACCTATAGACTACGAAATGGCTGAACCGATTTTCTTGAAAATTTACACAGTTGTACTATAAGTGAGTGTTCTTAGCTAGGTTTTGTGTCAAGGTACTCCCGATAAATATCAAAAATTCGATATTCAAAAAGATTGCGTTATAGAAGGAGTGGTTCGATTTTAATCAAATTTGATACACTCATAGACAATGACATAAGAAATGATATTCAGAAGTTTCAAGGTTGCAGTTCTTGCAGAAAATCGATAATATATATATATATATATATATATATATATATATATAAAAGGCAAGATGTTTGTGTGTGTGTGTCTGTTTATCTGCCTGTATCTCTGTATTTTTTTCAGCCCTTTTATTTTAGTTTTTGCTTTGGGTTTGGCTCTAAGTAGGTATAATTGTAGTTCTTAGTCTCAGCCATAATACCATTTACTCAGAGGACTTATTTAGCCTTCAAAATTCAGTTTACGACAAAAAAAAACTTATTTGATATCGATACAAGGGAAATCAAAATTTGACTTACATCCATTCATTTTTCTTTCAGTCTATGGTTTCGCTTTAACTGGAAACAACTATTGCTTTTTAGTCTTTCGTGCCAATGTCCAAAGAGTCTGAGCTTCAGGACCATGGACTAGTTTTAAAGCTTTCATTATACCCGAGCAATGCCGGGCTATACTGCTAGTCCCTTATAATGCTAAAACTTGTGAATGAAAAATAGAAGAGGATAAAAAATAGTATAAAATATATAATCATCATTTTGATTTCATAAAATAAAATACAGAGCAGTAAAATTCAATAAAAATATTAGGCAAATTAATGACAGAAAATCAACATTTTTAAAATTTTGCAGGGTTTTTGAGGTATTTATTTTCAAAAGTCTAAACAAGACCAACACCATAAAACTACAAATCAATAACTTATCTGATGATGAAAGCCTAAAAGCAAAATCTACCAAAACCTTAAAATAAACCTCTGAATTAAAAAGGAAGTACACTCAGCCTAACAGTTGTAAATATAATTGCTTCCAGATAGAAAATTGAAAGTATTTTTCTTTTCTGGTTGCAATAATTTATCAAAGGAAACATAAACTGTAGATCCACTACACCCCCGACCCAATTCTAAGGGATTAATCAAGGGAAAATGAGGACAATATTCTTAGAAAAAAAAATAGTTTGTTTTCTTAAATAATGTAAGACAAACAAATAAAATGTCCCAGAATTTATCCCCTTTCAAAAATGCTGTTTTCGGATATTAAGAGTTTCTAACATAAAAGTCAGAAACTGAGTATTCAGACATTTTCTTTTACAAGGATTTCTTTGTTCTAATGTAAGAGTCAGTAAGCCAGTCTATTAGTTTATTCTCTTATTAGTTTGATTTTCATTATGCTCTAAAATTGTTGCCTTGTGCCAGACAATGAATATTACCATAGTACAAGGATTAGTGTTGCAGTGAGTTTGATCCTCACTGTGTCTTGTTGCCTCTTGTTTAACTTCATAAATACTTGGCTACCCTACCAAAGAGTAATGAATAACAAACTGGGTGCTCCACTCTTGTGTCAAATTCAGCCAAGTAAATATCAATTTCAAAGGAAACCAGTGCCTTCAGATCATAAATGAAGTATCTATTTAGTTTGATCTGGCACAAGGTCACCAGTATTGGACACTTAGGTCTCAAAGTCATTATAAAGAAGTAATATTCTGAGATGAGAAAGCTAAACTAAATAAAACATAATATCATAAATGTAGGCACCCTGTGAGAATCAAACTCCCTATAGTTGCAGAGACAAACTTAACTTCCACTCTGTGACAAGGAATCCCACCTTATATTACTAAATTTTAAAACACTTATGTCCCCCCCCCCCAAAAAAAAAAACAGAACTACAGGGAAAAATCGAAGCATTAGAAACGAGATGCTATAGGACAATGCTGGGAATCTCTTACATGGACTGCACCCACAAATGATGCAATGTGAAACACCAGACCTGTTTCTTAACAGGCCTATTGGAAGACCTCACAACCAATATCACAAAGAGGAAGTTGAAACAGTATAGACTTGTCTTAAGAGTCAACAGTCTTTCTACTCATATTCTACAAGACACCACACAAAAGTAGAAGAGCAAACAGAGAAACAAAATGGGCTGACAACATCATTGAACAAATGGGGATATGAGAAGGAAGCTGGTCAGATAATCAGTTGTGGAGAGGAACAAGAACCATTCTAATCTCAGAAATTGATGGCGGACTACAGGGAAAAATCTAAGCATTAGAAATGAGACGATACAGAAACCATTCAAGGAATCACCTACACAGACCACATCATATAGAAACTACTAAGCAAGAAACAAGTCCTTTAAAGGACCTCATAACCAGTATAAAAAAAAAAAAAAATGCAAGTAGTACAGTCAGTCAAGTGCCATATGTGATACATGCTTGGACGATCATGTCTCCAAAGAGACATGATTGACAAAGCAGAAAACTTTCCTGCAGTAGGTTGTCATTACTTTCTGCAGTAGACTGGTTGCCTACCAAAACTATAGAACCCAATATTTCCTGCTATTTAACCCATAGCTAGGGGGAGTAGAGATTGATTAATACCATACCAAAGTGAATGCAACAAATTCAACTGAATTTTGAAATGATACACTTCTTCTATGTGCCTTGTTCTTTCAGGACATAGGTGATCATGGCCTTCCACGTCTCCCTATCCCTGGTAGCTCTTAGCATGCTTTCCCCTGTCACACCACACAACCCCTGTTTTGCCATCCACCTCCACAGGCCAGTCAAGTATGTTACATGCTGTTTTTACCTGTCTCTCCTTTCTTCTATCTGGCCTGTTAGTATCAAGTTCTCCAAGCCCTCCTTTCTCATCACATACACACATGTCATAAAAGCCAATTATGTTTCTCTTACAATCCTACAATCTTTAAGCAAAAGCTGTCATTTATACAATATGTATATTTTTAATTAATTTGAATTCTCACATTAAAGTTAAAGGGGCAGGGTAGAAAAAAAGCCATAACCTTGATAATGACCGAATCATGAACTACTTCAAGTTTTAATCATTATCGATATTGTTAATATCATGGACAAGACTTAAATTAAAGAATTAAAAAAACTTTAACATCTAACAATTTATCACTAACGTCAGAATTACAGCAAAACATCCAAGCATCAGAAATGAGATAATACAGGAACATTCTTGGCATTGTGATATGTAGACCATATCACAAATGACCTGGTCCAAGACAATATCAAACTAGAAACAGGCTTGTTGGAGGATTGCTGTTAAGAAATTTGAAATGGTACAAATATGTTATAAGAGCCAACAATCTTTTTCACTTCCATCCTACAAGGTGCAACCTTAGGCAAAAGAAGAAGAGGCAGACCTTTGAAACTGGGCATGAAACTGAGACATACAGAGGCAGCTGTTCAGATTGATTGATTTACCACTAACATCAGAATTAAAGCAAAGAATCCTAGTATTAAAAATTAAATGCTATCATCTGAGACATCTATGTAGACCATATAAACATGGTGAAACTGGGAATGCAACTGAGACATGTGGAGGGAGCTGTTCAGATTGATTGATTTACCACTAACATCAGAATTAAAGCAAAGACTCCAATTATTAGAAATTAAATGCTACAGAACCATCTGAGGCATCATTTACATTGACCACATCACAAATGGTGCTGTTTAAGACACATTAAAAAAGGAAACAGGCTCATTAGAAGATCAAATTTTTCTTTGGCACTACAGAATCACAAAAAAAAAAACTGTACCAAATAACAGAAACCACATTACTTGATGACTACCAATAACAGCAGCAGCTAAAAATAAACAGCACATGTAACTCAAATTGAAAAAGTGGACATAATCAAGATGTTTACATTTAACCTCACTTCAAATAAAAGGTTAGGCAGAACCCCCCCCCCCCTATCAGTACTGGAAAGAGGAATAACAGCTACTGAACCTAATAAAAAAACCTATTTTTCTGAAAATTATGAAAAACTGTCTTAAAAGAAAGATTTTATGAACTTCAACCCAAAACAGTATTGGCTGCTTGGTCAATGAATGTCAAATGTTTCCTTATAGGGAAACAGTTTATACTTACCATTACTGCCATATCGGAGGACTGATATTATTTAACAGTTCATTACTCTTCTTGAAAAAACAATAATTTTGACTGTCGCTTCATGATATTTAGTACAAGTGTCCTTTTTGTTTCCATTTTTCTTAACAACATCCACTCTTTGATAATGTCTAAGACTTGAAAAAAAAAAAAAACCCAGAAAACTTCAACTTTGGACAGTTAATTGGCATCAGAATTACAGCAAAGAATCCAATCATTAAAAATGAGGTGTCATAGAACTATCTAAGGTATCTCCTACATGGACAGCTTTACAAATGATAACACGACAATATCGAGATAGAAATGTGTTCATTAGAAAACCTGATAACTACCGGCAAGAAATTCGAAATGGTAAGAACATGTCATAAGAGCCAACAATCTTTCCACTCCCATCCCACAAGGTGTAACCTTAGGCAAAAGAAGAAGAGGTAAACAGAAGGGAAACTGGGCCTGAAACTGAGATATATAGAGGAAGCTGTTCAGATTGTTTGATTTATCAGTAACATCAGAATTACAGAAGAGAATCATCCAAGGCATCTCCTATATAGACCACATCACAAATGACATGATGTAAAACATATCAAAGTAGAAACAGCACCTGATAAATACTGTTACTACTTAGAAGAGCCAACAATCTTTCCAAACCCATTATCCAAGGTTATCATCTTAAAAAAAAGTAAAGAAGCAGCAGCCAGGTGGAAAAATGGACCAACAACATAATCAAACTTGCTGATTATTCAGAGAGACTCAGATATTGGCATGCAACTGAGATATATGGAAGTACCTCATCATGGGACTGATGATAACATTTATTAAAACATTTCTTCTAAAAAACTAAAATCCAGATCAGTATATCCGAGATAAATACGAAAAAGAATTATATTAAAAAAAAAAAAAGGTCAATAGCAGTTACATTTCACAGAGAACCTGATTTGTAATGTTGTCATGCAAATTGTAAAAAAAGTAATTATCTTGTGGTCAAGGTAACTGTTAATTCCTCTAATTGGTATTCAAGTTCAAATGCTGACTTTCAATGCAAGTCATCTTATTTTGAAAAGCTGAGGAAACAATCTTGCTAACATCATATTCCCTCCCACAGTACTAAAATGAAACGAGTAAATATCAACAGACATATTCACCTCATTTCTACTGTACTGCTTATGACATGACAACAAATGAAAAAACAAGAACACCATCAATCCCATCGTTGTAGTATGAGTTGAAAAAGAAAAGAAGCGTGCGGATCAAGCCCTGTTGTAAAAATGTTTAAAGTGGCTGCAGCTGAAACACTACAAGTCCAAGTTTTTATGATCAGTATTTACCAACTATTAAGTATTTGTTATTGCTGTGAGGATACTGAATTGTAGTGATGAGAAATGGGTGTTGGGATGGGGGAAAAAGAAAAATAGATAAAGATTCACTTTCTTCAAATCAACAACGAGGCTTATCACCCTTGCCAAGAGTCTTACTGAAAACAATGACTGCTACATAACTAATGAAAAAATTTCTGATTTTTACATTCATTCTTTCTTCATGTCTCCTTCGCTTGCTCATTCTTTTCTTCCTCCAAACTCCATCGCTCGCTCGTTCATTTTTTATCCTGTCTCTCTTGCTTGCTCGTTCATTTTTCTCTCTTTTGCTCACTCATTCATTTTTCTTTTCTGTCTCTTTTGCACACTCATTCATTTTTCTTTTTTGTCTATTTTGCACACTCATTCATTTTTCTTTTTTGTCTATTTTGCACACTCGTTCATTTTTCTTTTTTGTCTCTTTTGCACGCTCGTTCATTTTTCTTTTTTGTCTCTTTTGCACGCTCGTTCATTTTTCTTTTTTGTCTCTTTTGCTTGCTCGTTCATTTTTCATTTTTGTCTCTTTTGCACACTCGTTCATTTTTCTTTTTTGTCTCTTTTGTTCGCTCGTTCATTTTTCTTTTTTGTCTCTTTTGCACGCTCGTTCATTTTTCTATCCCGTCTCTCTTTCACTCACTTGTTTTTACTTTCTTCCGTCTCTTTTACTTGTTCATTCTTTTTTTCTTCTATGTCTTGTTCTTTTTTCCTCTCATCTCCTTCCTTCACTCTCATGTTTTTTTACCTTCTATCTCCTTTATTCCCTTTATCTCCTTCACTTCCTTATTTATTTTCTTTCTACTGTCTTTCATTTACTCATTCTTTTCACCCTATCACCTCTACTATCTCATTCAATTTTCTTCATTCTCATTTTCCTCTAGCTTTTTTCTCTTCAGTTTTCTTCACTACCCCCTTAGTATCCCTTCCAACTTTGCATG
Source organism: Ascarosepion bandense (assembly GCA_037127315.1). Lineage (NCBI taxonomy): Eukaryota > Metazoa > Mollusca > Cephalopoda > Sepiida > Sepiidae > Ascarosepion > Ascarosepion bandense. The sequence continues at coordinate 2,102,534 of JBBBDQ010000423.1, read as the reverse complement.
TTTTTCTCATTCATTTAATTTTTCCTTTTCCTCCCCCAGTTCAATTTTTCTACTCTTTTTCCACTTTCCCTTTCTTACTAAATGTCATTTTCTTCCTCATCCTATGTTTGTTTTCCACTCCAACTGCTCAACTCAAATGTAATTCACAAAAATAGAGCATTTAAAAAAAAATGATATTGAAATTTCATAAAAAATATTAACATTAAACTAAAAAAAAAAGGAAAATGAAAATTTCATTAACTAAACAAGGCATCAAAAATTCTCTACAGATTGTTTTAAAACAAATTATTTTATGTCCACCTTCAATCCTGATAAAGAATTAAAACATGCAGAGTATGACTCACATCTGTAAAAAGAAAAAAATAAATTCTGTAATAATTAAGTCATTTTCATTACGTTTAATTTTTGATGATATTGTGAATTTCCATTTAAATGGTTATTTCACAAATATAAATTACATCAATTTGAGAAAAATATCAATTACGAACAATGACTCAATAGCACATTAACTCAAGAGAGCCTTTTTTTCAAAAAACAAATGCAAAAGACATTCTACTTAATTATGTTTTAATTATTCAATCATGTGTATGAGGTGCTATCCAGAAATAAAGGGATTTGAACAGTGTCTATGTAAAAACCAAATATAGTTTGAGCTTTTGCTGAAATACTTTCAAAGAACTTTGAAGGCATGCACAAAGACATTAATGAATGATTTTTGCACATTGTTGGCAAGACAAAAAAAGAAAATCACTTCAGAAGAGTCAGTGCCAGAGTTAGTAAATTTATTTTATGTTTAAATTTCTTGAATATTTATAAGCATTTTGTACAACAGCTTCATTCAATCAGTGAAGCTAATTACAAACCACTTATATTGCATTTCTTTCTAATCTTTTGTGTATTTCTGCAGTAAATTAATTGAAAATTGTTTACATCAAGTGTATAATAGCACTATTATCAACTCTTTGGCTACAATTCAGTCCCAATCAAACCTTTCAGGTATATTTGGTTCAAATCAAATCTTTTGGCTAAAATCCAGTCGAAATCAACCCTTCAGTTCAAAATCAACATTTTGGCTATATTTGGTCCCCATCAACAACTTTGGTTAGAATTTAGTCTCAGTCAACATTTTGGGTTACATTTGGTGCAGATTAGCTTTTAACGCAGTATTTATTTTCTATTCGCCTATTAATTTAATAAAATGGAAGATTTTTAGAATTTTAGATCTTTTTCTAAAAATAACTACAGTCCTCTTTGTTTGGTTCTGCCAAAGATTTAGCAAGCAATGCTCTGAATCATTTTCAGTGAAATACTTCATATGATCACTTGTTTATTCTGCTTGCAAGAAAATGGTTTCAATTTGTTAGTGCTATTAACAAGGTGTCTTAAATGTCTTTTCCTCTTTGGAATTATTTCAAAAGAGTATTGAAAAGGTCATCTTTTGCAATACCTCTTTCCAAGCATTATACGTTTTTAATTCTGACACGTGTAATACACAATGTTGTGGGGAGTACATATAAAACAAATGCATCAAATTTTCATTTACTCAAATGATTTCATGTATTATTTTCATATATATATATATTTTTTTTTTAAATAAAATTACTTCAAGTAATAATTGCAGTAGAAATTCAGTAACAACTCCATCTTAAACATCTTGGAAAGTTACTTTAATTTTTCTTATTACTGCCCAGCAATTTCCCTGGAAATGTACTAAAAATGAATAAGAAAAAGATCATCAATGATCAAAAATTATAGAAAATATTTGGTTGTTGCTTGTATGATGTAAATATGCTAACAATTTCACTATAGAAAAAGCATTATAAACAATTTCACTATAGAAAAAAAAAAAAAAAATATATATATATATATATATATATATATATATTAGTCATCCACATAGAAGCCCGTTTCGCTGTATCACAGCTCATCAGTGTGGCTAGACATATCCACTTGCTTTTGGCCGGGATTGAAACATGACCGATTTGGTGTCAGTCGGAGTCTCTACTCCCTAAGCCATCGGCGCATGGCATCAAAGAAGGGGAATTTTAACGTCTTGTATATAAGCAGTGTATACAGACACCAGTCACCGAGAGAACTCAATTCATTTCTGAAGAGTCACATATATAGCCGAAGTGGAAACTGTTTTTAAAATTTTCTTCTTCCAGAGAGCTCAATCGTAATGAGAGCATAATATATATATGTGCAACTGCTTCACCCTAAGTAAAGCAGTACTGCCACTGGTGTGCAGAGGGTCGCAATGAAAGGAGAGGGAAGACAGTAAAAAAAATGGTAAATGTGAAGTTGAAGAAAGGATAAAAGAGGTGAGAGTCATGGAGATAGATGACAACTGACGTTGCATTTAAATTTTGGGGGATTGTAGTTATTAGGGAAGCAAGCACAGGGAAGGGAATTTCATAAACGAAAAGTGTGAGGAAAGAAACTGCTGGGGTAGCTGGCAGTTATATTTTTCCTATTTTAGGGTAAAAGTGTGGGATCTAGTTGAACGGATAAACTCATGAGGGTAGGGCACCAGGAAATAAAGCTCGTCAGAGCAGAAACCATGAAAATACTAGCAGAAAAGACTGAGAGAAGCCCATTCTGTTGATGAGAAATTGGCTGAAGGTGAGCAGCCAAATCAGGACTAAGAAGACTAAGATTGCAGATTCTCCTTTAAATTTTAAACAATTGCACCATAAAAAAAAGCATTTTAAACAATTGCACCATAGAAAAAAGCATTTTAAACAATTGCACCATAGAAAAAAGCATTTTAAACAATTGCACCATAGAAAAAAGCATTTTAAACAATTGCACCATAGGAAAAGGCATTGTAAACAATTTTACTATAGGAAAAAGCATTATAAACAATTTCACTATAGGAAAAGCAATATAAACAATTGCACCATAGAAAAAAGCATTTTAAACAATTGCACCATAGGAAAAGGCTTTATAAACAATTTCACTATAGAAAAAAGCATTATAAACAATTTCACTTTAGGAAAAGGCATTATAAACTATTTCACTATAGGAAAAGGCATTATAAACAATTTCACTTTAGGAAAAGGCTTTATAAACAATTTCACTTTAGGAAAAGGCTTTATAAACAATTTCACTTTAGGAAAAGGCATTATAAACTATTTCACTATAGGAAAAGCATCATAAACAATTTCACTATAGGAAAAGTATTATAAACAACTTCACTATTGGAGAAGTATTTCCATAGGTAAAACACTGAGAATCAGAGACAGGCTGTCAGTATTCAAGAATGGAAACAAGAATTACAGATAGTCAAAAGAGGGTTAGTATATGTATAAATGCTTGCTTTCTCCAACTCTGGTTCTATCTGTTTTGTGTAATATTTGAAAATAATATAATCTGAATGCAAACCATTTTGTGCTTCCTTTATCAGTTCCCCCCCTGCTTCAAAATTAATGTCAACAGACAATTGAAGATCACATCAAATAACAAAGAAGATTGACTGGACATTCCAACCCAAGAATGCAGAAGACACTTCCATTGGGAATCAATAAGACAGCAGTTTCCTCCAATCAAATGCTTACTTGCAATACAACATCGCCCCCTGTTGGCACTAATACAAACTGTCATTCTTGAAATCAGATACCTAGAAGTTTTCTACAATCGCAGTTCCTTCTTCATGAAGAGAGTTTGTTATAGATAAACACATTAATGAATGATTTTTGCAAATTGTTGGCAAGACAAAGAAAAAATCACTTCAAATTATTTTAAATGGCTTTCATCTCTGGAATTATTTAGAAAGTAGATTCAAGTAGCAGTGTTTTAAATAGCTACTGTCAAATTTACTTTTTAGTCTACAGTTTTACTTCTGCTTAGCCATGATATCATAGGCAGGATTTATCAAACTGCTAAGTTAAAACATTCATTCAGTCTTGTGATTGTGGATTAGTAAGTCAATAATAGTTATTGGCTGAATTTTGATCTGAAATTTTCACTTCATAATTTTCAATCTCTTTAATAAATAGTCATTTCAGTAGTAAGCCTTTTTTTTTATAATCATATCGCCCTAAGCAAGGCATTTTACTGCTACTGTTTTGCAAGGGGTTACATAGGAGGAAAGTTATGAAAAAGAGTGACAGGTTACAGCAGGTGTCAGATAGTGGGTAAGAGAAGAATGAGAATACTGATGAGAGTGGAGTGGACAAAGAAAGGAGCATGAGAGAGAGGATACAGGTTAGTGAGATAGGAGATGACTATTGACTTTACATTTAAATTCTTGGAGATTGTAGCTGTCAGGGAAGCAAGTAAATGAAAGGGAATTCCACAGGTGGGAAGTGTGAGAAAAAAAGCTGCTGGAGTAGAATTTGCGTTTACATTTTATTGGTTTCACAGTAAAAGGGTGGAACCTAGTTGCTAATCTTGTGGCTCGAGTAAATTCATATATAGGGGCACCAGTATCTTAAGTTCATCGGAGCAGAAGACGTGAAAGTATTTGTAGAAGAAACACAGGGAAGCTACATTGCGCTGGTGAGAAAGTGACTGTATCTGAGCCGCCAAGTCAGAATTGATCACATTACAGATTCTTTGTTGGATTTTGTCAAATCTTTTGCTGCTCTATTGCTATTTCAGTGGCAACTGTTCTGATAAACTCTATTCATTAGTTCTTCCACGTCAGCTCTTCACAGCAAAAACACAACCATGCTACATACACAACAATGAATCATCATCATTCTATTTGTATTCCATTAAAAGGAAAATCCATTTGGAAAGATTCTTCTCAAGAATTGTTGCTTTGTGGAACAAACTCCCAAGAGTTTGCTTCCCTGATTTCTACAATCTTAACTTATTCAAATCTAGAGTCAATGATTATCTTTCTTATGTGCCTTTATAATTTGCACCTTTTACCTCCTCCTCTTATTTTCATACAACAACCGCTTCCAGTAACCTTCTAACTTGAGTGATTCTTAAGCCTTGAATTGGCTAAAAATTAGTTAAAAAAAAAAAAAAGAAAAAAAAGAGTGCACTGACAATGAAGAAGAATAAAAAAATTAAATTTGCTGTGTAAAAATCCTTTTTCACCAAGAGGACATGGATTTATTTCTAATGACCACAAATTCTGAGGGTAGGAAAATAAAAAGAAATAAAATTATTTACATTATTCAATATCCTTATCTTTGTTGTTGTTATCACAGTGTTTCAGCTTTTATGACAGACAAACACTTATTTAATCCAGGTGGGTAGGTTCTCATTCTATTGTCTAGGGATATCTTGTCTTACAAGATGAAATATCTCTAGACATTCAAAATTCCTTGAAGTTTATCCAAATTGAAAGACACTTGAAAAAGACTGGAGAACACAAAAGACAAAACACAACAGATAACAACAAGGATAGAGATATTAGTCTGACCGTAAACAATGGTCACTCCTCATCTCAGAAATTCAAAGGCAATAATTGGAATACAATTGAGATTATTCTTTTTAGTGCTGGTAGTATTTGAATGCAGTATCTGAAGGCTAGATCTCCTGTGATTGGTTATTAAATTACGGTAAAAGTCATGTGATTGATTCTTGAGAATTTAAAAATGGCTGTCTACTTTCTAGTTAAACCTGATTCAAGTTTATAGCATTATTTAATTGAAGTCTGTTTTTAAAAAAAATATCAAACTTGTCAATGACTATACTTAAAAGTTATTTCTTATTCTTTTCATTACAGTGTTCCTTTTACTTGTTTTTTTAATTTAAAGGTTTTCATGCTCGTCTTTTTTTCAATGGCAATTTTTTTTCTTTTAAAAAAAACCTTTTTTTTGCTTTTGTACTGACATATTTTTTTTTTTGTTGTTTTTATCTGAAGTTATCTTTTTAGCTATTTTCATTATGGACAATTCTTTTTTATCACTAACACAATTGTAAAATAATTGCTTATCTAGTTATATGATAAAACCACATTCATGGATAATAAAGAAAGATTGATGTGAATTTGTATACAAACAGAAATATGTGAATTTAAATTGAAAGAATAAATATCTGAAATATATCTAAAATATATTGAAAGAATAAATATGTGAATTTATGTGTGAATAGAAATCAAGAGACAAAAAAAAGGTCATTTTGAATTTACAGTAATAAAGTAAGTAACATTTTAGTAAAGTAAGTAAAATATTTTAACGGAAAAAAAAATCTACATCGATGACAAATTATGTCTGCAGAAGTCAAAATGAAAAAAATATTCACATTTTATTGAATACCTTACAAAAGTAGGTAATCAAATTTGAAATATATAAAGACATTTATCATAACTTATACTGCAACATTATCTATATAATATTAAAACACTAATTGTGTATGTATGTATGTGCGTGTGGCTGAGTGGTTAGAACGTTCAATTTCTGTCCATGAAGCCTGGGTTCAAATTTCACCAGGGTCGATTCTTGATATTATCAGTCTGGAGGAGATGATTTCAGCATGTAGCACCTTTGGAAAGTGCCTGAAAAACCATTTTACGGGTTGACCCAAGCCTTGTGAGTGAAATTGGATAGATGACTCTCTTTGAAGAGGTGTTGATGGCTGGGCTAGCTTGCAGTGACAAGTCATCATGACTGAAGGATTGAGCGTCCTGGCTTTGTTCAGACTGTTGTTCATGCTAGATAATATGCTCTCTTCTTGAAACTGTAATTGAAGTTTGCTCAGCATATTTGCAGTATAAACCACAGGTGGGCTCTGTGGGTGTTGAACAAGCACAAGTGTGTCTGAGCAAGCATCTACAATGGGGATTAGCTAGCCAGGTACAATCGAATACAAGTGACCAGCCATTATGTACGTATGTATCTGTGTTCCCAAGTTCCCAACATGCAGCTCAATACATAATACCTCAACTAATTTAGGAGCTTAATGTACACTACTGGCCATAATTATTAGGCCACCCCAGTTTTTTTTAAAAAAATGATGTATTTCATACTATTTTTAGGATTTATTGTCATGTGGATAATTCTAAATGAAAATAGAATGGTTCTTTTTTAAATATTGAACAATAATTTGTGCATCAAATGAATGTTCTGGTGTACAGTTTTTGTGATCTCTTCCTCTTGCTAGTCTCTTCTTTTTATTGGCTGGCTGAAGCAAAGGCTTCCTGGCTGTCTTGAAAAAAAATTTGCAAAGTAATAATAACAAAAGAACCATTCCATTTTCATTTAGAATTATCCACTTGACAATAAATACTAAAAATAGTATGAAATACATATTTTTTTAAAATTGGGGTGGCCTAATAATTATGGCTGGTAGTGTACATTAAAGCACTTGCTGAGTGCAGTGTCAAATCTCATTAAAATTAGACAAGGGGTTCTTTAGCTAGGGCTATTTTTCTGTTTTTACATAATTTTTAATAGGAAATTCAGTATTTGTTTTTAATACATGTTCTTATATCAAGCTGTGTATATTAACAAACATTTGCATATTATATTCCAACTCTCGTGTGTGGGAAAAATAATAAACATTCATAATATATTATAGTAACCTTATTAAATAAATTTAGATATGCATAACAACAACATATATTTATACGATTCACTACACTATGTTAGGACTTATTTTTATAAATAGCTACTTGCAAGATGAAAAGGATATGTGTCACATGACTTTATGGTAAATAAACAGATACACGTTGATTTTCTGGCATTACATATTTAGATATAAAAGGAAAGAAATAACAAATAGGTATAATAAAGAACAAACTTATTTTTTTTTAAAAAAAACTACATTTGTCTGAAGCTATTACTCCAAATTTTCACATAACGTGCTAATTGGAAATCCCAGTGGAACAATAAATCTTCTTTTACTGTTTAAACAGAAATTAAAATCATCATTTTGTACAATGAACTGTTTTTAAAAGCAACCTAATGGGTATTGTGATGCAATGGATATTAGCATGGAATGAGAAATTGGAGAGCTGAGTTCAAATTCCAGTTGAATTCGTTGCATTCACTTACTTGCAAATACCCTTGAGAAAGGTATTAACCCATCTCTACTCCCTCCAGCTATAGGTTCAATAACAGAACAGATTGGGTTCTATAGCCTTGGTTGGCAACCAGTCTACTGTAGGAAGAAATGGCAACTTACTGCAGGAAAATATTCTGCCTAGTCAGTCATGGATCGAAAGAGACGTGATTGCCTGAGCGTGTATCACATATGGCACTTAACTGACAGACTGAATGGGTTTATGGGCAGTCTAGTATATGTTAAAACTCAGTGTAGAAATGTGTGTCAATATATTGGTATTTGGCTTGCAGAATTAGAGGTTAGTGAGAAATCATTTGAAATGCTGAAATAAACTTTATGTGCCCAGTCGTTAGTTAATAATTATCACTCACATTTTGACAGATATTTTTAAAAAAACTCAGGTGAAGTTATAAATATTTCCATTATAATTAAAATCCAGTCTGCATATATTCAAAGATGCACACAAAATAAACATTCTTTTCCATAGATGGTCCATAAAAAGAGTTTTATTAACCAAGAGAAAGTTTTAGAAAGCTTTTATCCACAACTGTTCCAGCTTAAACAATATCTTATAGAAGAAACTTCTGCAATGTAAAGACTTCTCTCGAGTTTTAGATAGTAGAATTATTTAGAATTATTTGCTTGATACTCTCAAACCAGAAAAGAAATCAAAGATCAATAATAATAATAATAATGACAAGCAAAACTTTCTTGACAAAAAGAGTATCTCAATTAATTTGAATGGAACTAGACTAACATTTATGAATAATGTCCATCTGATGTGTTTTTTAAGTCTCTAACCGCAACAAACACAGACACATACTATATATTTCATGATGATTGTGTGTGTGTGTATATATATATATATATATATATATATATATATATATATATATTCACATACACATGCATATAAAATGCATAAATTATACACTTTCATTATGACTGTGTGTATATATATATATATATATATATATACACACAGTCATAATGAAAGTGTATATATATATATATATATATATATATATTCATTATGATATAAATGTGTGTGTGGAGGTGCTGATAAAATTAATACAAATATAAAATTTATTATTTTTTAATCATATCACTCCAAGCAAGGCGGTAACACCACTGATGTGCAGGGGGCTACATAAGAGTGAGAAGATTAGAAAAGAGAAAAACCGGAAACCGCATCCTAAACAGAAAACAAGGGGTGAGCCTCTTTGCCTGTTCAATAGATGTGGGTGGAGTGTGAACCGGGCGATAGTTTAGTCTATCTACTCCAATTGAAAAAAAAAAAAGAAAAAAAAAAGAGGAGTGATAAGATTGGAAAAGAGAAAACCGGAAACCGCATCCTAAACAGGAAATCATCCTTCTCATATCCACTTCCTGACACCCCCAATAACCTGTCACTCTTTCTCATATCTTTCCTCCTATGTAATCCCCTAGTGATGAGCTGTAATACAGCAAAACAGATCCATCTGCAGATGACTATTTATGCTCTCACACCCTGATTGAGTAATGGTAGACTTTGAAAAAAAAGTAGTTACTCAAGCACTTAAGCATCGCTCATTCAGTAATGAATTAGAGCACTTTAACTACTGGCGTATGATACATCATATGCTAAAAAGTCTGCCTCCTTATACCAAGCGCCCATAGCTCAAAGGTAGAATTGCCAACTGATGCCAATTTGGTCGGGTTTAATTTCTGGGTAAAAGCAATCAGATGTCTAATTGTACTGATGAGCTGTGATACAGTGAAACAGATCTGTCTGCAGATGACTATATATATATATATATATATATATATATGTATATACACACACATATTACATACAAATCATAAGTAAAGCTTTTAAACCATTCTTTTACTGTCTTTCATTGACAAAGTGCATTCTGAATTCAACATTATGATTGATGAAATCCTGTGTGATTGGGTCAATGCGTGGGTCGTAGTAAATTCATAAAAAGAAATGCACTGACAACACAAGGGCAACAAGGATTTTGCTGTCAAGGATAAAAGGAATCTATATTTAGAATTGCTCAAGCGTGTCAGGAATTTTTTACACTGTGCACAAGCACATGGTGTGGGAGGCGTAGGGAGAACAAAAAACAAAACAATCTTTTTGATTGCTTTCCAGACAAATGAAGCAATACAAGATTGAATAGAATATCCTGATTCCAGATCTGTAATCAGAATTGCAATAGAATGTTAGCCCTCAACTGTTTCAAGTTTGTAAGTTGTGTATTTATATTTAAAGTAAATGGGACATTCATAGTATATTTATGAGTACTCTATATATAAAACAAATTAATGGTACTGATCAAAATATATAAAATTTCTAGAATTTACTGTTTTTTTATGGCTAGTAGAATTTTGTCAAGGAGGTGGTCAATAGATAACTAGAGTGACAATTGTCTATAAATAAAGGTTCAAATGACTTCTGTTTTGACTGACTTCAAAGACATTTTTTCTTATTGAAATTTGCTCAAAGCCTATTATTAACATTTCATATGTAGATTTAATGGATTTGTCTGACCTTTCACCCTGATCACTGGTTTGTCTACAAAACTTTAAAGTTGATTGAAAGAGGAGTCATTTGAGACTTTTTGGGGGGAATGGGTTGAAAAGAAACATCCTATTGAAAATTACTTATAACTTCTGTTAAAATCACCATATTTGCATTAAACAAAATATATTCTAATTCCTAAAGTTGTATTTCACAGTTAAGTTTTGTTTTTCTTTAACTGTCTTTATTTAGGAGTGACAAGTGTAGCCCAGAATGGCACAACACATGAGACTTCATGTGCTCAGCTAGCATCCCATTAGGCAGTCAGTGGTACAAGTAGAGAGATAATGGCACAGTATTCATGGGCCTTGTGCTTCAGTTGATATAAAAAGGCATCAGAAAATTGTCCTTCCAAGCTGTTGAGTACAGGATCTGTGGTAAATATCCACAGAAGTGGTTGTCCTTTAACATTCAGATTAGAAGAAAATATTCAAAAGACACAGAAAATATTCAACCAAGTCCCCAAAGTTAAAGACGTGAAGCTACTCATGAAAATATTTTATTACGTACCACTGCATAAGCCGTTTTAAACAAGTTCCAATTGACCAACAATTAATAAATACTAACAATTTTAAATCGGGAGTTTCTTTTCACCAATTATATATATATTCAGTCAGTCAAGTGCCATACATGATACACACTTTGGGCGATCATGTCTTGAAAGACTGGGCAGAAGATTATCCCACAGTAAATTGCTATTATTTTCTGTGGGAGACTGGTTGCTAGCCAAGGCTATAGAGCCCAATCTCTCCTATTATTTAACCAATAACTGGAGGAAAGAGATTGATTATTACTTTTCCCAAGAGTATTTGTGTGTAAGTGAATGCAAAGAATTCAACTGGAATTTGAACTCGGCACCCTGATTTGTTGTTCCGAGTTGACATCCACTGTACCACAACGCACATCCTATATATATTAAAATTCTTATTTAATAAAATAGAATATTCATTTTTTGTAAATAAGTTTCATATTTCTTGGTATGAGTTATCATTATTTACATTTGGCCAATTGTCTTCATCTTCATTGCCATTATCATGTTTCAGTTGTTGAGTCCTTTAGCCTTCATCAGGTGTGTTTTGATCCAAGTAACCTACAGGAAATTACAAATCAAACCTATTGTTTAATCTATGTGGGCAGACTATTCTTGTTCCACTGCCTATGTCTTGTAAATAGTATATTTATGTTCAAGAAAAAGTTAGATGGCCACTGGAACTAACAGTATAAATAGAAAATACTTTATTTCTGATATCTTTAGAAATGTCCAAGACACTTGCTCTTGAAATTTTGTTATTGAGCTGGAATGCCATTGCCAGGATCAGAACCATTATCGCAAATAATTCTAAAAACCAACCAAAGTTCTTCGTTGAGGACATTTTTTAAAATATTTTTCTTGGAGAGTCAAATTCCATAATTATTCAACAGTGAATAAATGTAAATTTATTTATTAATGATAAGAAAGAAAAAGAGATCACAATAAGATTTTGAATTTATACATTTACGGCAGAGGGTCAATTCTTATCTTGACTTAATTTTATCTTTTAGTTTAATATTCAGAAAGTATTAAACAACAGAAAATGCAAGGCAACATGAAAATTTGTAATATCATTATATAATTTACAATGCAATTGCAAAATTACGTTTTGATATTATTTATATTGTTCAGACTATTGTCTTCATCTTTAGTGTCATATTCATGATGTTTCAGCCATTGTATGCTCTGGCCTTCTTCAGCTGATTGAAATTTTGAACCAAACCCTTTATTTTGATCACTGGGGTATATTGTTCTGATTCCATGAGCCATGATATTTTCAGATGTTTTAGTTATCTCCCTCTAACTCTCTAAGTTATTTGTCCAACGCCACTGTAACCAGGTATTGAACTTACAGCTTTATTCAGGCATCCCTGAGAACATGGCTAAAGATGTTCAATACTTTGCTACACTTTGAGTCAAGTCACTGGAACCAACCTACACTTTTATCCACTTGGCCATGTCATCAAGGACACATGGGTAAAGTTGTGGGTTCAATACCTGGCTACAGCGGTGTTTTTTTTTGTTTTTTTTTTATAAGTGTTTCACCCCGAGCAAGGCATGTCACTGCCACTACTGTGCAGGGGGCTACGTAGAGTGGAGAAAGGCTGATTAAATATAGGAAATGACAGAGGGTGGGTGATAGGCGGGTAAGGATACCGAGAATGAGGGTTGGGTAGATGAGAGTGTTGTGAGAATAGTTGGGAGTTAGTGTGATAGGAGGTGTCGAACAAATAATTTAAAGGGAGATAACTAAGACATCTGGAAGTAGCATGGTTCATTGAACAAGAACAATAAATCACAGTGATCAAAATAAAGAGTTCAGTTCAAAATTTCAATCACCTGAAGAAGGCTGGAGCATACAATGGCCGAAACGTTGTGAATCTGACAATAAAGATAAGGACAACAGTCTGAACAATGTAAATACTGCCTAATCTCAGAATTATAGACATACATTTTGACAATTCAAATAAATAGCCTTTCTGTAATAAAAAAAATTAAAATTCTTGTGAGTAATGAATTCTAACTCGCATCTCTGTTACTTAATCCAAATCCAAATCTATAAATTTGGAAAATAAACATTTAAATATGGGGAAAAAAATGTTCCTTCCCTGCCTGTTTTTCTCAGATGTTGACTTCCCCGAAATATGTTTCTGGGAAATGACTATTAACTTCTTTTGTTTTAAATATCTTGGACATGAGCAGACTGATGTCTACTTCAGTTGAGAGGACTGAGTTTTTCGAAACAGACATGACAGCAATCTATTGAAAAATTTGATTCTTTTCCCCAAACCAAACAGAAAAATATAGAGGAAAGAAAAAATAAAGGAAGACAGAATTTTACAATAGGGGGGAAAAAAAAATCTCATCTCACAAAAGAAGGTATTAGGATTCATCAACACTTTGAAAATGGATAACACTTCCTCTGAGGTGAGGAAATAAAGTGGTAAGATACCAGTGAGACACACACACATGAAAAGTAGTTTCATGAACAAACTCTTTGGAGTTTTCTATTATAACCACACCTTTTTTGTTATTTTTTTTTTTTTCAAAACTTTATTATTAGTTTTCTTTTAAGACATTTCTTTTCTTTTTTTTTTTGTGAGTTTTCTAATGAAAAGCAACTTGCTTTGTTTGCAAAGCATTGTAGCGCATGACTCAGTCATGTGTCTTTAAGAGAGTGGCTCATTGCAGGTATCAGATTTCATGCTGGAGAAATGAATCACGGGGTTTGATCCATGCCGGGGGGGGGGGGGGGAGACAAGGACGAGGAAAGAACCTAAGGAAAAGCTTTGCGTCTACAACTAATGAATGAGAAGTTGAAGGGGGTGAAAGAAGGAAGGAGGAGGAGGAGCCTCCAATTTCTCCTCCTCCTCCAGATTTGTGTTTCAGAGTTTCCTTGCTATGCATGATCAGACTTTTACTTGTTCAGATACTAGGACACTACATGAAAGATGGGGGACGTGCATGTCTGAGTTCTCTCTCTCTCTCTCTCTCACACACACACACACACACACACACACACACACACACACAAAGGGGTGCTGAAAAGTTCCCAATCCAAATCAGTATTCTGATGTTTGTTTATTAAATCACTGATTCTAGGAAGTGGGTCAAATTGAAAATATTTGAAAACCATTTTCTGTGTGCTTGTGTAAACTTTGTTAGTTAAACCACACCACAGTATAGATCACAATACTCATCATCACCTTATTTGAAAATTAGAAAAATGAAATAATAAAAAATTAAATTGGTTGCCTCTTTTAATCAAATGAATCTGTTTGCCTAAATATTACCTTATTCAAGAATCCCTCGATTAGTGCGGCTAATGTGTACACATAAAAAGAAACGCACTCATTGAAAACATTAATTGAATTTGAATATAAACAAAATTGACAAACAAAATAATTATCCAGTTTTAAATTTTAAAAAAATTGATTAATCATTAACTAAAAAATTCAATTTGCAATTACTATGGTTAAACTGAAAAATATTTTACCACACTATAATCTATTAAATAGATTATTTTTGATTGAACTAATCGAATTTTGGTATAAAAATTTCAGCACATTAATCAAAACGTATTAATCAAGAGATTGGGGTGTGTGTGTGAAATTTAAGAAATAAAAATATATCCATGTGAAAGGACAATGCAAGAAAAGAAAAACTTATTCTTAGCCAATGCGTTTAGTCTATTTGTTTTGATGAAGTTCATCAGAGGTCGAAACGCGTTGGCTAAGTTTTCCTTTCCTTTGTCTATGCGCACGCGTGTGCGTGTGTGTGTGTGTGTGTGTGTGTGTGTGTGTGTCACACACGTGAATATAAGGAATGGTTGACTTTTTTTTATTTTATCGGTCACTAATTTCTACTTGACTCTCAACATTATTTAGATATCCAGGTTTGAGAAGACATTCTACTTTTCTCAAATTTGCAAACAGGTACACGTAATTTACACTGTTTACTACACAAAAAAGAAAAAAAAATGGTCGTATATACTAAAAAAACATGGATATCCACAAAAAATAACATTCGGAATACTTGGATAGCGCGTAAAATCGATACATCAAAATAACGTGCGTGTATTTATGATTTGAAATCATATGGGAGAATAAGAGAATATCAATTTTCTTCTATACATCAGAACAGTCAGTCAGCCAGTTAAGTGCCATACGTGAAACACGCCCGGGCGATCATGTCTCGGAAGAGACATGACTGACTGGGCAGAAGATTATCCCGCAGTAGGTTGCCATTGCTTTCTGCGGTAGACTGGTTGCCAACCAAGGCTATAGAACCCAATCTGTCCAGTTATTTAACCCATAACTGGAAGGAATAGGCGGATTAATACCTTTCCCAAGAGTATTTGCGCGTAAAGTGAATGTAATGAATTCAGCTGGAATTCGAACTCGTCTCCCCGATTTCTCGTTCCGATCGCTATGAAATAATGAGAATTATTTAAAAGAAAAGTACCCAATCGACAACAACATGTGATTCACTTTGTAAAAATTCATTATTCGTCGAATTTTTACAATTTTCTACAGACTACCATTTGTTTTTTAAGCAATTTAAAGCTTGGCTAATTAAATAATGTCAGAGTTTCATCGCATTTATTATTTTACTATTCGGAGCAGATTTTCGGAAAAATCGCAAACTGCTAAAAAAACAAAAAAACAAAACATGATTTACATTGCCCTAAGGAGTTTTGTGTTTAAAACAAAATTTCGATACAAAATTTATTTTTTTGAAATTACGTGGAGGTGGGGAAGTGCACACACACACACACACACACACACACACACACACACACACAAAGATTTTATAAAAATAAAGATTTCAATAATAATTTCATTCATTTGTATATAAGTCCTAAAGTTTCATTAAAATCCGACAGTTATTCGATTTTTTCGCAAAATTTTCCAAATTAATGTATTTTTCGCCAGAAAAAAATGAATTGCGTAATAATATTAATTACTACATTATTGATAGTAAACTTTCGTGATGATTTAGTTACCCGTTGACGAAAAAAAACAAAACAGTTTTTTACCAAAATTTCGTACATGTTAAAAAGGATTTAAAAAATTTAAAAGATAATTAAAAATTATTTTAATCTTTTCCTCTTAATTTACATGGAAGGGAGAAACATGTAAAAAAATATTTTTACCAAGATTTTTTTAAAATTAATAATTTAACAAATAATTTCATTTATTTGTAAATAATTTAATTAAAATCCAACAATTATTTCATTAAAATCCGACAATTATTTGATTTTTGCCAGAATTTCCAAGTTAATATGTTTATCACTGGAAAAAAAACGGAGTTATGTCATATTACGTTTTCTATTGTAAACTCTCGAAACGATTTGGTGACCCGCTAACTAAAATCAAAACAAGATTTTTTTTTTTTTTTTTACCAAAATTTCAAACGTGTTAGAAGGGATTAAATTTTTCTTAAATAATTAAAACATACTTTGATCTTTTCTTTTCTCTTAAACATTTTGGTGGCAAAAGCTTGGGACCTTTTTTCTTCATACTATGATGCTGTTTTTTCAGCGATTTAGCGGAGGTACCTAAAACGTTATATCCGTGATTTTTTTTTTTTTTTTTTGTATATCCCCCGTTTTTATTTTTGGTTGTTTTTCTCGAATTCGCAGACCAGAAGACATAATTCACGCTTAAAAAAAATAAAACAAAAAATATGGAGTATCTATTCAAACAAGGGCATCTAAAATAATGTTGAGACTAAGAGTAAAAGGAAATAGTGACCGATAAAAATTTCATTAATTCCTTACCTACCCCCACTGCCCGAAGTAAGAGAGATGCACTGAACTTATTTTGAGATGGACAATAGGGGGAAAAAAACATATTAAAAAAAAATAAAAGTAATTTCTTATTTCGCAACTTACTTCAAAGTAACATTTTTTTTTAGCAGTTGTTTTAAAAGTATAAAAAGAGACATTTCACAATAAACATTCAATTAATTAGGCTCTTTCACACGCACATACCGACAAAAAAAGTGTAAGGATAGAGATGTTGGTGTCTGAAAGAGAAATTTATTATTTCACACCCACACGCCTAATAAAGATCAAACACTGGAGTGAATGGAATAAAGTCAAATGACCAGGAAAAATTCATCACGTGATATTCTCGAAAATAGAGCTTTGATAAAATAATTAGGTCAATTCATCCGTTCTTTAATAAATAAGTGAATACAAATAAAAAACACCACGAAAGAATAAGAATCTGTAGAAATTAAACAGATCTTTCTTGGTATGCATCATGCATGGCTCGATTGATTAATTGCAGTCTAAATTGTGCAGAAATTAAAATAACACTGACATCTCATTTTAACAGTCATATTTACCAAAATTACACAAAAATATCTTGAAATGCGAAAGAGCAAATATATTCAGCTTGCAGTATAGCCCGGCGTTGCTCGGGTGTAATGAAATATTTAAAACTAATCCATGGTCCTGGAGCTCAGACTCTTTGGACGTTGGCACGAAAGACTAAAAAGCAATAGTTGTTTCCAGTTAAAGCGAAACCGTAAACTAAAAGACAAATGAATAGATCTAGGTCAAATTCTGATTTCCTGGTATCGATATCAAATTAGTTTTTTCGTTGTAAACTGAATTTTGAAGGCTAAATAAGTCCTGTGAGTAAATGGTATCATAGCTGAGACTAAGAACTACAATTATACCTACTTAGAGCCAAACCCGAAGCAAATACTAAAATAAAAGGGCTGAAAAAATACAGACATACAGGCAGATAAACAGACACACACACAAACATTGCCTTTTAGATATATATATATATATATATATATATATATATACACACATATATACACACACGCACACACACACACATATATATATATATATATATATATGTATATATTATCGATTTTCTGTAAGAAACTGCAACCTTGAAACTTCTGAATATCATTTCTTATGTCTTTGTCTATGAGTGTATCAAATTTGATTAAAATTGGACCACTCCTTTTATAACGCAATTTTTTGATTATCGATTTTCAATATTTATTAGGGGTACCTTGACACAATACCTAGTTAAGAACAATCGCAGACGCTTATAGTACAACTGTGTAAATTTTCAAGAAAATCGTTTTAGTCGTTTCGGAGTCTATAGGTAACGAACACACACACACACACACACACACACACACACACACACAGAGACAAAGTTCCATTTATAAATAAGTTCAGATTTAGATAAAATCGTCATTGCCTTTAACCAGGGACTTCGGAATCTCCTGCAACTCTTTTGCACAGTCTGGTCTTAGTTGGTAAATGCTGCCATAATCCTTGCTTTTGTTCATTTTTGGTCTTAAAGAAGTTTTGTTGGTCTTTCATTTAACTGAACCCTACACAAAATAATCAAGTGTGTTGCAGTTTGAGGGGGCTAGATGGCCAGATGTAAGAGGTGATGCGGCCGCAGAAAATTATCTGACAGACATGACTGGGTTTTCCTGCTTGTGTGGCATGGTGCAGAGTCCTGTTGCCAGGCACACGGTTTTTCAGCAATCACCCTCTTGACCCAGAGCATCACTACCTCCTCAAGGCACTTGATGTAGGTTTCTGTGTTGAGTCTGAGACCCTGTAGGAAGATAAATGGAATCATAATATCACCATCATTAGTGTTCCTTTCCAACACCTCCGTAATCACCATTAGATTCATCCAACTCTTTCCGAATCCTCTGCACTGAAACAAACAGTATGAAATGTTTGTATTGGAGGTTCTGACACAAATTCTAAGCAGTACAGCATGTCATTTCAAAATTTTTGGCAGAGTGAATTGTGTCATGGTGAACTTTTTGACACAGACGGTGCCCAACTGACCCTACTATACTGTGCAGTTGACAAGATCAAAATAATATATGATTACATCACTAAGTCAGTAGCCAAGTGAATGAAAAAAATTGATTTCCTTCTTTGTAAATATGTTCAAATTCAGTTATGAATCTTTTACAGACTGAACATTATATAGCAAAAACTTCTGATCATAATTCAACCCAGTAAAACATATGAAGATGTCAATATATTAAACCACTCTTGTATATAGTGAAGTGCGTGTGAGATCCGGTTTGAATACTCTTCGAGTTTGTTGCATTCACTTTTGCACAAATACCTTTGGAAAAGGTATAAATCCATCTCTTCTACCTCCAGTAGGACTGACTGGACCCTATAGCCTTGCTTAGCAAACAGTCTAGGAGAAGAATTCTGAATCCAAATCTTGAGGAGGGTCATTAGGAAACACTGTGTGCATTATGTGTACCAATTCTCTCTCTCTGTATTCAGTGTGGTTGGTTTTGTTTCAGTCCAAACTTTCAGCTCAATAATCAAATATGTGCAGGTTGTTTGGCTTTTTGGTCATAAGAACCCTCATACAATAAAAGCAACAGGAGTGTGTGTATATATATATCTAGGTGAAGAGAACCAGCAGTTTTACAATTCTGAGTTCACCAGCATTTACTTTTTTTTATAAAAGTGCTCAATACAACAAATATTGTAGAGCATAATATAATTAAATTTGTTTTTTAATTAAAATGAATATATTTTACATTGCAACAGAGAAATTTCTTTGTTTCGAAATTTTTACCTCATAATCAGAAAATGTTAGCTAACATTACCTGATGACGAGGCAATGTAAAATATATTAATTTTAATTAAAAAACAAATTTAATTACATATACATACATATTTATATATATGTGTGTGTGCACACTTGTACTTCTCTACTGACACACTTACCTTTTCAACCTACATGGCATGATACTAATGAGACAAAATGCCCCATCATGAAGATTAATGCCTTTTGTAGGGTACTAGTGGGGTGTAAAAGTTATAAACATTAGAAAGTGCATGAAAATCATGCCACAGGTTGACCAAAGCATTATGAGTGAAATTAGGTAGGCAAAACTTTTAGGGAACCATTGTGTGCTAGATAATGCTCACTCTCCCAGAAACTGTAACTAAAGTCTCCTCTGCATAGTTGCAGTATAAACCACAGGTGGGTTCCATGGGTGTAGAGCAAACACAAATCTACCTGAGCAGGCATCTGAATTGGCTAGCTGCCTTAGTAGACATATATTCGAATACAAGTGACCAGCCATTCATTATATATATATATCAGTCAGTTAAAGTGCCATACATGAAACATGATTGGGCGATCATGTCTCGAAAGACATGACTGACTGGGCAGAAGATTATCCTGCAGTAGGTTGCCATTGCTTTCTGCGGTAGACTGGTTGCCAGCCAAGGCTATAGAACCCAATCTCTTCTGTTATTTAACCCATAACTGGAAGGAAGAAACGGATTAATACCTTTCCCAAGAGTATTTGCGCATAAGTGAATGCAATGAATTCAGCTGGAATTCGAACTCGGCTCCCTGATTTCTCGTTCTGAGCCAATATCCACTGTACCACAACGCACATCCATATATATATAAAATGAATGGCTATATATATAGGATTAATGCAGGGAATTTTTTCACTAAAATGAGCAGGTTCATGCCGACTTAAAAATCTTGTGAATGTACCGTTATGATGTTGTCACTCATTAGAAGTAAGTTTTTGATCTGCTGTTGTGTCTTGTTCCTTTTCTTATTTATATGGAGTTCTGTTAATGACATCATAACAGTGCCCTCATGAAAATTCAAAACTGGCATGAACCTGCCCAGTTAAGTGACAAACTTCAATGCATTAATCTTATTAGTGCTCTATCTCAACCTCGATATCAAGCACTTTACAATAAGAAATTTGCTTGCCAGAATACATTTCATCAGTGAAACTACTGAAAAAAAACAAAAACAAAAAAACAACAATCTTGGCACTAAACATTATCACAACTCAACACTATATAACATAGTACACTTGGTATGTAATCCAAGTAAATTCCAAAAGAGACGAACTCAAGAGATCTCAATGTTAAATTCATTTATAGACTTCAATTGGAGTAGATAGACTAAACTATCGCCCGGTTCACACTCCACCCTTGTCTATTGAACAGGAGTAGAGGCTCATCCCTTGTTCCCTGTTTAGGATCTGGTTTCCGGCCTTCTCTTTTCTAATCTTTTCGCTCTTACGTAGCCCCCTGCACATCAGTGGTGTTACCGCCTTGCTCGGGGTGATATGATTGAAAAAAAAAAACAGAGTAATATAATTTATAAAGGATTTTCGATTATTATCCATAGTAATAATCGAAAATCCTTTATATATATATATATATATATATATATATAAGGGTATAACAAATCTTCAGAGCCTGACACATTTATTAGCTGCATTTTGATCTGAAATTTTCACTGTAAAATGGTTGATCTTTGTGATTAATGGAGAAGTATTGTGTTAAGTGCATTGACAAGGAAGGCAATTATGTCGAAAAATATTTGTTTTTCTTCATCATTGGGTTAAGGAGTTGTGTGTGAAATCCTATGTATCTTGAGACTTATCCATAATATTGCAAATTAATCTCCATCATCATATAATTAGTGATATTTATTAGACTGAATCACAAATAATTAGTGATATTTATTAGGTTAACTCACAAGTGATTCCTGTTTCTGCTCAACTTTATTCTTCAAGAAAAAGACAATTTTATTCAATTATATATTCACAATTATTTCAGATACCTTGTTACCACTTATCAAGCAGCCCTTTGTATCTTGTGAGTAAAATTCTGTAGGTTTTGATGCAATAATTTTCCAACAACTGCTTGAATCTGCTTTTTATTAGAGTAAGTTTTTTATTAGAGTAAGTTTTTTATTAGAGTAAGTTTTTTATTAGAGTAAGTTTTACTCAACAACTGGAAAAGGTAATAATTGGTTTGTGCAAAGCAAGGTGAATATGGTTTGGTTGGTTGCTTTATTTTTATGGCATATCAACACCTCGAAGGGTCATTTATTGCCAACTAAATTTTATTTATTTATTGCTGGTAATACCTTTTTCTTTCAACAATTTATTGCTTTTTTTATATAAGTTTTGTGCCTAGTAATACTTTTTTCTTTTCGAGTATCAAGATTCACTGGGATTTGTTTTTAAGGGCAGGGTCCCCAAGTCCTACCCTTGTTATTTAACCCATAACTGGAGGGAAGGGATGGATTAATACCTTTCCCAAGGGTACCAGCTTAATTGAATGCTGGGTATTCAACTGGAATTCAAACTCGGCTCACCGATTTCTCTTTCTGAGCCGATATCCATTGCACCACAACGCACATCCGTCACTAAACGCTTATAGCACCTGGTATTCCCAAGCGGTCACCCATCTAAGTAGTGACCAGGCTCAATGTTGCTTAACTTCGGTGATCGAGCGAGAACCAGTATATTCAGCATGATAGGCCGTAAGCCCTGGTGGTTTGGAAAGAACAAGCCAACAATGTTCCATATTTTTTATTTACAGTCTTATTTTTGCCATATGCAGTCTTGCATTGTCATGGAGGAGAACGACATTTTTGAGTTTGAGCTTTGTTTAACAGCATATCAACCCCTGTGGGTAATTTAATGTTAAAAAAGGTGGGGCTTTAAGTATTTTTTTTTAAATGTTCAGTTTTAGTGAGAAGGTTGATTTAGTCAGATTTTTATAAAAAAAAATTTTATTTAAGAAAACTGAAAATGTCTTCTAGTTTTGTATTCAAAAATGTATTGCTGGTAATATTTTTTTTTCCTTCAAAAATGCATTATGGCAAATTTTTCTTTTCTTTAAAAAATTGTTGGTAATATTTTTCCTTCAAAAAAGTAAATTTTTCTATAAAAGTCTATTTTCATGTATATATTTCTGTAATAGTGTATTTTTATACTTTCATAGTGTTTTGACCCCAGTTTGGGGGTTAACTATTTGTCCATAGCTGGGACCCTAACAGGTTATGCCACTCCAGATCAGGGTGGACCTGGGAACAATAGCAATTAAAAGGTGGTTCCGTGCTCCTCACAACCTCCCAATCAGAGGCCTTGCTGCCGGATCACTATTTTTGCTTTAATCCACTGTGTATGCTGCCACTGATTTGCAGAAACTAAGTTTTGTCAGTGTACTCCAAATTTAT
Organism: Ascarosepion bandense; assembly: GCA_037127315.1. NCBI lineage: Eukaryota > Metazoa > Mollusca > Cephalopoda > Sepiida > Sepiidae > Ascarosepion > Ascarosepion bandense. The sequence continues at coordinate 2,079,421 of JBBBDQ010000423.1, read as the reverse complement.
GTCAGACTGGATCAATTATTACTAGATAATTATTAAGAAATAGGACAATACATTTGTTTTTCCGATTTCCTAAAACAGACATTACTTATGCCTCAATATTTTCTTTTTTGACACAAAGATTGGCATGAATCATAAATATAAACTAGAAAAAAAAAGATAATGTTAAGTTATTGAGTAATAAAGATATGATGTCAAAAAATTTCAATAGTTTGGAGCAAGGTCAGACTTGATCAGTTATTACTTAACAATATTAGTAAACTGATTCACCACTTTGTGTCTAGTAGAAATTTATATTAACCCTCTAGGGCCATTCGTATCATATTTGATACAGTATTTCCCTATAAGGAAACATTTGGTATTTCCCTATAAGGAAACATTTGGTATTCATTGACTGAGCAGTCAGTACTGCTTTCATTTGAAATTTATAAAATATTTCCCTTAAAAAATTTTTCAGGAAAATATTTCTTTCAAGGCTTTTTTTCATACTGTATCAAATATGATACGAATGGCCCTAGAGGGTTAAATAGATAGATAGAAAAGAAAAGAAATTAATCCTCTAGGGCCATTCGTATCATATTTGATACAGTATTTCCCTATAAGGAAACATTTGGTATTTCCCTATAAGGAAACATTTGGTATTCATTGACTGAGCAGTCAGTACTGCTTTCATTTGAAATTTATAAAATATTTCTCTTAAAAAATTTTTCAGGAAAATATTTCTTTCAAGGCTTGTTTTCATACTGTATCAAATATGATACGAATGGCCCTAGAGGGTTAATATTTAATGTAAATATATCTTGAACTATTTCCAAAACATCATTTGGTTAATACTAATTTTAATGACAAAACGTTGACTTACATAATAACATCTGACATGGTAATACTAGGTTGGATCAATTTATTATTTAATAACAATACAAAACTGATTCTGCAGAGTGCACAATTGATTCTATATTCATTTGACAGGTTGTGTTTTTAATCCTGCTGAACGTTGACTTCAAATTATGCATAATTATAATTATGATTAAACTAGCAGTATAGCCCGGCATTGCTCGGGTGTAATGAAAGATTTAAAACTAATCCATGGTCCTGGAGCTCAGACTCTTTGGACGTTGGCACGAAAGACTAAAAAGCAATAGTTGTTTCCAGTTAAAGTGAAACCGTAGACTGAAAGAAATGTGAATGGATGTAAGTCAAATTTTGATTTCCTGGTATTGATAGCAAATTAGTTTTTTTCGTCGTAAACTGAATTTTGAAGGCTAAATAAGTCCTCTGAGTAAATGGTATCATGGCTGAGACTAAGAACTATAATTATACCTACTTAGAGCCTACAAAGTAGGTATAATACTAATTATAATAATAATTTACCTACTTAAACCTGAAGCAAAAACTAAAATAAAAGGGCTGAAAAAAATACAGACATACAGACACACACACAAACATCTTGTCTTTTATATATATATATTATCGATTTTCTGCACTATTGTTAGAACTGCAACCTTGAAACTTCTGAATATCATTTCTTATGTCTTTGTCTATGAGTGTATCAAATTTCATTAAAATCAGACCACTCCTTCTATAACCTGATTTTTTGGATTATCGATATTTATCGGGGGGGGGGGGGGGTACCACAACACAAAACCTAGCTAAGAACACTCGCAGATGCTTACAGTACAACTGTGTAAATTTTCAAGAAAATTGGTTCATCCGTTTCGGAGTCTATAGGTAACAGACACACACACACACACACACACACACACACACACACACACACAAAGTTCCATTTATAAATAAGTTTAGATTAGATTTAGATATATTTGTTTTTTTATTTAAAATTAGTTTAATTTTAAATTAAATTAATTTAAAATAAAGAAAAACAAATTTGATTATAATTATATTATGCTCTACAATGTATGTTGTATTGAACACTTTTTTAAAAAGTAAATGCCAGAGAACTCTGGAGTCTAAACCTATTGGTTCTCTTCATCTGGAGTTATATATATATATATATATATATATATATATATGTGTGTGTGTGTGTGTGTGTTCACTCCATTTTCCTAATTAGAAGCAGTCAATCAATATCTTTACTCTTCTCCATTTTCTTTCTCTCTCAAAAAAATTTTTTTAAAATTTTTATTAAATTCTATTTTTCACCTGTTTCCTTTTCTTTTTTTTTGTTTGTTTTTGTTGCTTATTCACCTATTTTGCATTTTTTTTCTTCTTATAAACTTTAGTTGTGTATTTTTTGAAATTTAAATTCACTCCCCACCCACCGCTTTCTACTAATGTTCCCTCACTTTCTCTGTTACTACTATTTCAGGTCCTGGGTATGACGGTAAACTGCATCCGGCAGCAAGGCCTCTGATTGGGAGGTTCTGAGGAGCATGGAACCATTTCTTAATTGCTGTTGTTCCCAGGTCCATTCTGACCTGGAGTGGTAGCACTTGCTAGGGTCCCAGCTATGGGCAAATAGTTAACCCCTAAAGTGGGGTCAAAACACTATGAAAGAATAAAAATAGACTTTTCTAGAAATATATACATTTTTGAAAGAAAAATATTACCAATAATACATTTTTGAAGAAAAAAATTATTCTCAGCAAAACATTTTTAAATACAAAACTAGAAGATATTTTCAGTTTTCTAAAAGAAAAAAAAAAGAATAAAAACAAAAAATTTTCATTAAAACCTGAGTAAATCAATCTTTCCACTATGAACATTATAAAATAAAAATACCTTAAAACCCTACCTTTTTGGCATTAAATAACCCACAGAGGTGTTGATATGCCAAACAAAACTCAAACCCTCAAATACTATTACTTCTTCAGTCTGTCCATTATTCTCCCTTATCATCTCTGTCTATGTTGGTTGGTCTCAAGAATACAGTGGCTACATCCCCTGGGGAGGAAGTGAAACCTCCTCCTACCAAAAACAGGGAGCCACCTGTTATCCGTACATCTGTCTACTTTTTTCCAACTCTCCTGCAGACTGCAATTGTGCCTACCTATCTATTGTTTGTCAAAATGATGTAATTCGCTATTAAATAACCTGGAAAAGGTTGAAATGCTACTTAATGAAACAATCTAAACTCAATCTCTTGCCCTTCCCTCTTTTCTACTTGATTTTCTCTAATATTTTTTTCTTCCTTCATATTTCTTTCTTACTCTACAACAGATCAGATAACATCATCTATCAATTAAAACAAAATGATCCATTTGGATAACCTCTTGCACAAGTGCATATATTGGCTAAGTGGTTTAAAACCATCTTTTTGGCCCCATGTGCCCTTTTCACCATATTTTATAAAGCCATTACTCCGAATGTCGAATTCAAAAAGTGCAGATGTAGAAGGAAAGCTTGTAGGAGGATTAATATTTCAATAGTTTGAATCTGCCAATCTGTGGTCTTAATTCCCCCCCGATTGAAATTCCATATTTCTCCCACCCCTGAAGGTGGAGAATCCCCTCCAGTCATGAACCACTGTATGAAATGACTGAAATACATAATTTTTTTTATTTATTTTTTTAAATAAAAAAGCTAAAATAGTATAGATTATATATTCTCAAGTCAATCTTGAATGTAGGCTAACCCTTGATTTTTGGATTATAAATCACTAATTCTATGATATAGGACATTGATAGCTCAACTCCAGTTTTTTCAACTGATGGCAAAACGAAAGAAGAATAGGGAAAGCAGCAAGTTACATTTTATGGCATCCAAAATATTAAGATTTTCATTGTCCTCTGCTGTCATAATCTAACAGAACATATATTGAACTACTTTGGACATGTGTGACCTCATGAAACAATGCAGGTTTATTTCGAAGATAGGCCAAAGAGAATAATTTAAAAAAAAAAAAATGTTCCAGAAACCCATATGAATAGAGCTAGCAACAAGAAAGCAAAGTTATTTACTAACTGGGATGAAAAAGCTACCATTCTCTCCACAGCTTTTATTTTCTCAAGGGAGAAAAAATATCTTTATAAAATATAGTGATTTTTCATTACTCTCCTGCAAACTTTTATGCATTTCGCAAGCCAAATTTTCTCCTTTTTTTAAGAGAATATAAAATTAATCCTTTCAAGCTTACGGCCACATCACGTTGAATACACCGGTTCTCGCTCAATAACCGAAGTTAAGCAACCTTGAGCCTGGTCACTACTTAGATGGGTGATTGCTTGGGAATACCAGGTGCTGTAAGCGTTTAGTGACGGATGTGCGTTGTGGTGCAGTGAATATCAGCTCGGAAAGAGAAATCAGTGAGCCGAGTTTAAATTCTAGTTAAATATCCTGCATTCACTTAAGCACTGGTACCATTGGAAAAGGTATTAATCCATCCCTTCCCTCCAGTTATGGGTTAAATAACAAGGGTATTTTCTCTTACTGTAACTCTCTGTGCACAAGTGATGGTCCTTCCTTGGTTGGGGTGAAATGAAGTGTATATATATATAATTATTTAATTACTTAGTTTTTGGTCATAATTAAATTAAACCAGTACACAGTTGTATTAAAAAGTGTTCAATACAATTATATTGTAGAACGTTTTAATATTTTTCATTTACAAATTATGTGTGTGTGTGTGTGTGTGTGTGCAAAACACTTTTGTTGCAGCTCACAAATATTAAACTAATGCAAGACAAAAGTATTGGAAAGCTACACTTTGATCTGGAGCAAAATGCAAAGATATTCTGATCCTTGATAGCAATGCTGATCTCTATATATAATTTGTGCCCCCAGCTCTGTTGACAGGGATTACTGGGAGTGAAAGAAGATAAAATGTTTTTAAAAGGAACTAAACAACCCAATCCTGAACAGAGAACTATACTCCTATTCAAAAAATGGGGAGGAGTGTGAATTGGGTGATAAGCAAACCCATTTACTCCTATTGAGGAGAAAAAAAATTAGTAAATAAAATCTCCGAGTTTAGAAGGAGACATCATAAGTGTAGAGTTGAAATAAACTTTAGAAGGAACCAGAAACCCAATCCTAAACAAGAAGCAAAGAATAAACCTCTACTCTTGTTCAAAAGGCTGCTCAGGTTTTATTACAATTCTAATCATCACATTTTAAAACAATATACATTGCCAAGGAGTGAAGGGAGTTAAAATAATAGTGGTGTCAAGGGAAAAATCGTCCTTTTTGACACAGTTTTTTCTTGTGGGCACAAAGGTCAAACATTGCTGAAAAGCCCAAACAAAATCAATGAGTATATGGTGCAACGTTCAGTGACCATCATACACAGCTGTGAAGAAAGGGTGTATACATTTCTGCTGTGAAGGGTTCGAGACCTAAACTACAGCATGGTCATGCTCATGAACTGAGGTCAATCAATGACATGGGCAAGTAAGTGGGTGGCAAAATATTTCAAAGCTGATCAGAAATGATATTGAGTAGACATGTCCAAACTGATTTTGAAACATTTTCCGTGACACTGTTTTTAAAAAAACTAGCAAAAAAAATTTAAAAAAAAAACAATGTCCATGCATTCAGGTATTGCATAAACAAAGAAATCCTAGGCTCAGAATTCAGCAAAAAAGGTCTTGATTACTTTTATTTTTGGGATGAGGAAGTTATTTTGATGTTGACCTTCAGAAAGGCCAACAGATCAACGCAACATGTTTCTCAGCATTTTCATTGCATCGACCATTCACTTCAACAAATTTTGTTCTATTTGAAAACTTTCAAATTCTAAAGATTAAATGACTTTGAAAAGGTGGATATTATGCATAGATTGATAACAGCATCAGACGAATATTCCAATGCTTAAACAGGAAAATGTCTTTGGGAAGGCTTAATGAAACTTGAAAACAAACATACTACGTATGTTGAATATGTGGAATAACCAATATCGTTTATGAGTCTAAGCTATTCCTTTCTTGTGTGTGTGTATCCTCTACTTAGAAAATTAGGTATAATTTGATTTCTTCTACCGCAGTTGTCTCTTCCTGATGTCAAGTATAAGTTTCCTTTTCATTTAAAACCTTGTTGTTGCTCACATGTTCAGTTTATGGTATCCTCACCATCCTTCTGTAGAACCACTTTTCTGTTGCTTTGAGTCTCTCCTTCATCTTTGTAGAGATCATCCAGCTTTCGCTGCCATATTGGAGGACTGATATCACAAAACAGTTCAGTACCATTTTCTTTGTCTCTAGCTAAAATCTTCCTGTCTCTCTGCTATACTTAGCCTTTGAAATGAATTTTTAGGCCTTGCCAATTCTTTTTGTGTCTCAAGTGTTGCACTTTTTATCCTCTGTTAGAATGCCTCCCAGGTATTTAAATTTCTGTACCTGTTTGATTTTAGTGTTGCTGATGTCTAGTTGGCATTTTGGGGCCCTCTTTTTGCTGATAATCATGTATTTGGTTTTTTTGACGTTTATATTTAACCTTTTTGCCTCATTTTTGCTTGCTATATTCTGTAGGAGGTCCTGTATTTTCCTTTCCGTGTCTGCTATCAGCACTGTATCGTCTGCATATCTTATATTGTTAAGATTGTGGCTGATAATAATGAACTGCAGAAAGATATCATTATGGAAAGAGAAACTTTGGATAGAGTTGTGTCAAACATGATGAACACAAGAGCGATATGGCTTGCTTGTGTCTCTTCTACAAATACTTTCATGGCTTCTGCTCTGATGAACTTAGTTCACTGGTGCCTCCTATATATAAATTTACTTGAGCCACAAGATTAGCAACTAGGTCCCACCCTTTTACTATGAAACAAATAAATTGTAAACACAAATTCTATTCCAGCAGCTTCTTTTCTTGCACTTCCTGCCTGTGGAATTCCCTTCCATTTATTTGCTTTCCCGACAGCTACAATCTCCAAGAATTTAAATGTAAACTCAATAGTCATCTCCTATCTCACTAACCTGCATCCTCTCTCTCTCTCTCTCTCTCTCATGCTCCCTTTTCTGTCCACTTCACTTTTATCAGTATTCTCATCCTTCTCATACCCTCTTCCTGACACACCCTATAACCTGTCACTCTTTTTCATAACTTTCTTTCTATGTAACCCCCTGCAAAACAGTGGCAGTAAAATGCCTTGCTTGGGGCGATATGATAAAAAAAAACAAAAAACAGGCATATAATACTACCTTCTGTTATATACCATTTTCTGAGTTATATATTTCTTCTATAACAATATTGCTGTAGATTCAGAATTCTCTCCCTATGTTGATAGATGATGATAATAATTCTTCTGCTAACACAATGCTGGAAAATACAAAGCTGCAATTCTGGGTCCACAGTGTTGAACCAATGATGCTTGATCAAACGAGTGACGATTGTTGCAATTCCAGGATCAAAAATGAAACTTCATATATTCATTCAATTCTAGGTCCACAGTGTTGAACCAATGATGCTTGATCAAACGAGTGACGATTGTTGCAATTCCAGGATCAAAAATGAAACTTCATATATTCATTCAATTCTAGGTCCACAGTGTTGAACCAATGATGCTTGATCAAACGAGTGACGATTGTTGCAATTCCAGGATCAAAAATGAAACTTCATATATTCATTCAATTCTAGGTCCACAGTGTTGAACCAATGATGCTTGATCAAACGAGTGACGATTGTTGCAATTCCAGGATCAAAAATGAAACTTCATATATTCATTCAATTCTAGGTCCACAGTGTTGAACCAATGATGCTTGATCAAACGAGTGACGATTGTTGCAATTCCAGGATCAAAAATGAAACTTCATATATTCATTCAATTCTAGGTCCACAGTGTTGAACCAATGATGCTTGATCAAACGAGTGACGATTGTTGCAATTCCAGGATCAAAAATGAAACTTCATATATTCATTCAATTCTAGGTCCACAGTGTTGAACCAATGATGCTTGATCAAACGAGTGACGATTGTTGCAATTCCAGGATCAAAAATGAAACTTCATATATTCATTCAATTCTAGGTCCACAGTGTTGAACCAATGATGCTTGATCAAACGAGTGACGATTGTTGCAATTCCAGGATCAAAAATGAAACTTCATATATTCATTCAATTCTAGGTCCACAGTGTTGAACCAATGATGCTTGATCAAACGAGTGACGATTGTTGCAATTCCAGGATCAAAAATGAAACTTCATATATTCAACCTTCACGACTACTGCGATTATTCTCAAACTTCCTGGGTGACTACTAAACTTCAAATCCCATAACAAATTCAGAGCGACAATTAAACTTTTCAAATCATAAATCACTTTGTCAGGTGCCACTCAATCTGACTTTTTCACAAAAATCCGTTTCACATAATCATTTCATAATCTTCTTCTTCATCTTTATCTTTTCTTCGTAACTGTCAGCAACAACAAACACAATCTGCAACAAATTTCTCCGTCCAAAACAATAGAACCAGAACTAAATGTAAATGAATAATAAAATAGATTTTCTTTTTCAAACAAAAACATCTTTGATGACATGCGATGGGGTAAGAGACTGTTTAGTTAGAGTTGTGGGGAGACCTGATCTTACTCAATCATACACTTCAACGGTTGTCTCCAGACTTTTCAAAATCAAAATTACAACTGAAGATTTTCTGTCAGCTTGATGTCACTTTCACACCATTGACAGCTATCTTCTGCTACAAACTTAAACGTGGAACACGAACCTCTGACCTTGCTAGACAAAATAAAAATCTAAATGCAAGAATGTTTTTGCTTTTTGCACATCTGGCTGACCTTTTCAACAAAATACATTTCACTCAGATCACTAACTGCAAATACACTTCATTGTCAAAATTTTCATGATTCTCAAAAATATCATCTAACGAATATTTAACATTAACTTCTTAACCTCTATTCTCCGAAACAATTCATCTAATCTTAACAATATCAAAATAATTACTGCCACATCCTAAACTATTATGGATGTGACCAGATCCAAAAATGTCAACAACAGTAATAATTATGAAGCAGATATATATAAAATAAACTGTCACAACAGCTCTTTACAATACATTAAGCAACTTTTAGAAATTAAAAAAAATGTATCTATGATCACAAAAAGGATCTTGTATGCAACAATTTATCAAATGCATTAGTAAGACAAAGAAATAATTGGAACCACAAATTTGGTCTACAAAATGCCACACTTATTAAAAAAAAGGTAATTTAAGAGACAGAAAATTCTCATGAATGCCTCTATCAAATCTTATGAAAATATAAATCTGTACCCCAGATATATTCTTTCCTGAAAGAATTACTCCATTTCCAAGCCAACATACATGACTAGGTTAAAAAATCTGAAATTATGAATAACTTCCTTTTATTCAAAATATATATAAAACAGAAATTAAATAATATAAATAATAATTACATTCTAAATAAATTCAACAACAATATTATTCAGTATGCAATGAATAAATTGCTGCCTAAATTACGCAAAAATAAAAATAACACTGGCATCTCATTTTAACAGATATATTTACCAAAATTACACAAAATTATCTTGAAATACTAAAAAGTAACTTTATTCAATAAAATTGCCACTGGCTTCAACCATGGTCTCTAGATGATTTTGAAATCTCTTGCAACTTTTATGGGCGGTCTCCTTGTTTAAGTTGGTCAATGCAGCCATAATTCTTACCTTCAGTTTATCTTCAGTGTTAAAAGAAGTTTTGTTAGTCTCTCACAAGACTGTGATTCCCTCACATACACATGAAATAATCAAAGGAATCACAGTCTTGGAAGTTAGGTGGTCAGATGTAAGGAGTGATGTGGTCACAGAAATTATATGACAGCTAGGACTGGGGTCTCCTGCTATGTGGTATGGTGCAGAGTCCTGATGCCTAACATAAGGTCTTCCAGCAGCCATCCTCTTGACCCAGGTCAGTATTACTAGCTATGGATCTGATTGATTTGGAGTGATCATTTTCCATCATGGCCTAGATCTCGTCAACAAATTCGCAATTTCTTATCAGAATGATCAAAGCGAGTTTTATGAGCTGCCATACCTTTGTAATCACCATTAGACTCCTCTGACTCTTTTTGAATTCACTGCACTGTCCTCAGATTGACACCCAAACGCTATGAAATGCTTGTATCAGAGCTTCTAATGCGAATGCCAAGCAGCACAGCATGCCATTTCCGAATTTCTGGCAGAGTAAATTGCATCATGGTGCTGTTTTTCTCACAGATGGTGCCAACTAACCCTACTATGCTGTGCAGGCAACGAAATAAAAAGCAAACAAAGTATATGCAGGAAATTAAAAAATATAAAATGGCGACAATTTACCCATCGCACCATGTGTGTCTGTCTGTACATGAACAGGACCTTTTTATTTGCAAAGGATATGTTCTGATATCATAAACCCCAAAGTGTACTGAACCGCCTAGTTCTCTCTATACAAGCATAACAACGATATATTGCCCAATTATAATAATAAACTGTAATAAAAGTTAAGTGATGGATAAAATAGTCATGCTTGCTGTAGTAAATTTTATTAGACACAATAAGAAATTAACAATAACTGATAATAAAATAAAACAATTATAACAATATACCATAAAAAAAAATTATGTGATATATAAAAGACCAATTCTTGCAAATGACCTTATTAGGCACAATAAGAGATTAAGAACAATAACTGATAATAAAACGAACAATTATAAGGATATACCATAACAAAAGTGATGTGACAGATGGAAGATTCATTCAAAATATAAATACAACCTCAGCATGAGTTCCCCACCCCCACAGCCTTTCATCAAGAACTTCTACCCTTTTTAATTAAAAGAAGCAACCTTCTGATTCTCTTTGGAAAGTCCAAAGTGTCAGCATCATGACTCTTGTACTTTGCAATGCAAGTAAAATTTGTGAATTATTTATATGGTTGACCATGGAAAACTAAACTATGGATTGTGAGTGTATATATATATATATATATATATATATATATATATTTCACTCACACACAAAAGTAAAACCACATGTAGGATTCAGTGGATAAAGAGATTAATGTATTTTTGTGACATGACAATTTAAACACATGCTAATATGATTTTAAATTAGACTTCCCCCAACCCCCAGCAAAAAAAAAAATAAAAAAATAAAATAAAAAAATAAAAACTGTGGGTCTATTTTTTATATCAGTGTCATTTTACGTAATTAATTTTGTCTTTCATGGACAGAAGGTTAAGAAAGGATTTATGTTTTTTTTGTTTGTTTGTTTTTTTTTTGGCAAACAAATTTGTACTGGCAATTTGTGCTACAGAATATAAAATCCCATAAAACACTTTATAGAAATCTTTATTCTGGAAAACATCATAGAATCTTATGAAAAACTGACATTTAATGTCATTCTATCAAGTAAAAATTTAACGCATGAAACTCCTTATAGAAATCACAATACTGGAAAAAGCTTTATAGAATTTTAGCGAACATTCATATTTAATATCATGGTATCTAATAAAATAATTTAGCTAATGTCAAACCCACAGAGTCAACATTTTCTTAAATAAAATATAGTTTCATGATAAAACCCATTGAAACTAAAAAATAAAACTTTTATCCTAAAAGTATTATCTATTTTCTATAGTGCACAGATTTGGCAATGGACCATCTGCAGGTCAAATATAAGATCTATTTTCTATAATAAAGTTTCAGCACTGAATGATCTGCAAATCAAATATGGGATCTTTAATCCAGTGTTTCTGCACTGAACCATCTGCAGGTCAAATATGGGCTCTATTTACTACAATCCACAGTTTCTGTACTGAACCATTTACAGATCAAATATGGGATCTATTTTCTATAATCCAGTATTTCTACAATGAAGCATTTCAGGTGTTAATTTCTTATACTTTTCTGCATGATATGATTTTATTATTTTTCTATATATTAATAAACTATGAAAACAAAACAAAAAATATTGTATTTAGTTAAAAATGAAGAGAGAAAACTTTATAACAAAACAAAAATATCAAAATATAAACAAACTATCTTCTCAGCAAAACTGGGTGCATTTGAAATCTTGCTGTTTCAAATAAGAGGCTTTTTAAGCCAAGTAAAAATTTCTGGATGTGCGTTTGTGGTGCCGTGGATATTGGCTCGGAATGACAAATCAGAAAGCCGTGTTCAAATTCCAGTTAAATTCCTTGCATTCACTTACGCGCAAATACCCTTGGGAAAGGTATTAATCCGTCTCTTTCCTCCAGTTATGGGTTAAATAACAGGACAGATTAGGTTCTATAGCCTTGCCTGGCAACCAGTCTACCGCAGAAGGTAATGGCAACCTACTGCAAGATAATGTTCTGCCCAGTCAGCCATATCTCTTTCAAGACATGATCGCCCAAGCATGTATCACATATGGCACTTAACTGACAGACTGACTGAAAAATTTCTGAAAACGTGATTGTCTATAATAAGATTCCTCCTTTTCACTCTTAATTTCCATTCAAAATTTCTCGCATTAAGCAGAAAATACTACAGTACTACAATGTTAATGACGTGAAACTAACTTCTTAACTATTACAGTGTGGGTGAAAATCTCAACCACTCCTGTTAACAATAAGAGAGGAAGACTTTGTACAATGACATCAATGTAAATGCCCTTATTTTCATTATCCTAACCTTCACTATATTGTATAAATCACATCAAACACCTTTTGTTTTCTTCTTTCTTTTTAAATACATTTTATCCTAAACAATGCAGAGTTTGGATGAAACAGTCTTTCACTCCCTCTACATAAATTTTACTGGACATATCTTTAACTTATTGTACCTGACAACGAGTTTAAATTACATTTGTGACCATCCCTAAAGGTATATCCAGTGTGCGCCAGCTAATTGAGAACAGATTATAATAGAATGAAAAGATAAATATTTTCAATGAAGAAAAGGAAAGAAAAAGAAAAAAAAAGTAGAAAAAAGAAAAAGGAAAGGAAAAAAGAAAGGAAAATAGAGAAGGAAAAAGAAGAAAAATTGAAAAAAAGAAGAGAAATTGAAAAAAAAGAAGAGGAAAATCAGAAAACTATATTTACATATTATCTTAGAAAAAAAAAAAAATGTTTTTTTTTTTTAACCATTTCAACCCAAACAAGACAGTAAAGAAAATAAGGGACGAGTGGTTACTGGGAATGGATGAGAATGAAAAGAATTTAGTGAGAAGACCAGACAATAAAAGAGCAACACCCAAGGAGACAGAAAATGCTAATTGACATTACACGGCTTGTAAATGGCAGGGAAAAAAGAAACTCGAAGAGAGCTCAACAGGTGAGAAATAAGACAAAACAAACAATTAGAATAAAACTTATGGTTACATCCAGGTATTTCAATAGTAAAACAAGACCTTGTAACCAATCTAGTTAGTTAATTACCATGCATAGTACATGCTTAATGGTGATGTCTCAAAAGAGACATGACTGACTGGGCAGAAGATTTTCCTGCAGTAAGTTGCCATTATTTTCTGTTGTAGACTGGTTGCTAAAAAAGGCTGCAGAAGTCAATCTGTCCTGCTATTTAACCCATAGATGAAGAGAGAAAAGATGGATTCATACCTTTCCCAAGGATATTTGCGCATGAGTGAATGCAACAAATTTAACTGGAATTTGAACTCTGCTCTCCAATTTCTCTTTCCGAGCTGATATCTACTGCACTACAATACACATCTAACCAATCTAGTAGCATGTTTAAAGTCATGTGATCAAAGTAACAAGAGAGTGCATTAGGAGAAATTGCCATGAAAATATTTGTGAAAAAGATAGATTTGCATTGTTTACACTAAGGCTATTGTCATAATTTTTATTATTATTATCCCACCATTTTGGGTGTGGCCTTCTTTAGGTGTCTGTCAATCTGAGTAACCTTCAGGGAATTTCAAACTGAAACTTTTATTTAATCTACTGAGATATATCATTCTTAATTCACTGTCCAAAACTAATCTTGTTCTTATCTTCTGAAACTGACTCTCAAGAGGATGCTTCTTAAATAATGGCAATCTGTTGTTTGAAAAATCTATTCAAATCTATGGTTAAATGTTACCTTCCCCACATATCTCCATGAACTTACCTCTTACTCTATAACCCACTACTTTGAGTGACTCTTGAGACTTGCATAAGGTGAACTTTTTTTAAAAATTTATTACTGGTCATTTGGGGTGTAGTGGATATCAGCTTGGAACAAGAAATTGGGGAGCCAAGTTTGAAATCCTTTTGAATTCCTTGCTTTCACTTACGCGTAAATACCCTTAGGAAAAGTATTAATCTGTCTCTTCCCTCCAGTTAGGAGTTAAATAACAGGACAGATTGAGTTCTCTAGCCTTGGCTGACAACCAGTCTACCGCAGAATGTAATGGCACCTTACTGCTGGATAATCTTCTGCTCAGTCAGTCATGTTTCTTTGGAGACATGATCACCCAAGTGTGTATCATGTATGGCACTTAACTGACTGACTGGCCATTTACTGTTCTTCCTATTTCCAGTAAGTCAGAGCTAGCCAACTCAGTGATTAAACTTCTAGTTTATAAACTAATGCTTTAATCCACTAGGCTATTATTGTTCCATGGTCATGAAACAATACAGAGTCTAGAACTTGTAACTTTAAACCTAATATGCCTGCTGCTACTCAATAAAACTGCCCTTAGCCTTGATACAACTTTGGAAGCACCTTTATGATTGTATAGGATGGTTTTTATTTCTAATGACCATATTCTTCTTCTTCTGTGCCTTGCCCTTTCAGGATGTAGGCAATGATGGCCTTCCACGTCACCCTATCCCTGGTAGCTTTTAACACACTTTCTCCTATAACATCTCGCAACCCCCATTCTGTCATCCACCTGCTCAGGCCCTTCAAATATGTTATCTGCTGTCTCTTTTATCCTCTATCTGGCCTGTTAGTATCAGGTTCTCCAAGCCCTCCTTCCTCATTGCATGTCCCAGGAACTTTGTCTCTTCCTGATGCTCAATATTAATTTCCTTTTCGTTTCTATTCTTTCTAACACCTCATCATTGCTCACATGCTTGGTCCATGATATCTGCAGCATCCTTCACCTCTTCAAAAAGTCTTTGGTTTTGAGAAGCCACTGGTTGGTCTTCCACTTAACAATTTCCCAGAGACAGTGTTATATCACTATTAGATTTAATAAATAAACAGAGTGTCTACTCAGATATAGGTATCCTCTAAAGATACTGTTTAAATAATAAAATCAGTTTAATTAAGAAATAAGAAAATCCATTACTTCTTTTATATATATATATATATATATATATATATTGACGTCAATTCAGTTGGGTTTATTATTATTGTTAATAACTTAAATGTTCTATGTTTACTGTGTGTTAATATTTACTCTTTGATAATGGCTTATGTGAGCCGAAAGCTTAGACCCGATAAAAAATTCAACAAATACTGTGATTTTTTGTTGTCTTTCAACGACATCACCATCAAGTATATCAGACGGTATGAACGGATCCTACAGAAATTAATAGACAAAACTTGTCTATATTATTCAATGAAACCTGCATTAATGAAAAAATGCTGCCAAAATACACACAATATATATATATATATATATATATATATATATATATATATATATTTTAATTCAGATACTTCAATCCAAGGGAAAAAAGCAGGAAGGTAAATTCCAAAAAACCCGATCCTAATTAATATTAAAAATTTATTTTAATATTAAAAAATGATACAGGAAGAGAGCTCCATGTAATAAAATATTACAGAGCAAATATATATTAAAAAAGGATTAATTCAAAGAAAGGTTTTTTCTGTTGCTGAGGTGATGTGTCGTCCCCCGTGGGGATCTTCATATCGAAATGGCCATTCAACATCTTTGAATTAATCCTTTTTTAATATATATATATATATATATATATATATATATATATATATATATATATATGAGGGTACATCAATGTCCAGAGCTTGACACACATATTAGCTGAATTTTGATCTGAAATTTTCACTGTATAACGGTTGATTTTTTTGATTAATGAAGTACTGAGTTAAGTGCCTAGACAAGAAAAGTGAAAAATATTTGTTTTTGTTTATCATTGGACTAAAAAGTTGTGTGTGAAATCCTATGTACTTTGAGACTTATTAGTAAAACTACTGAAAAAACAACAATCTTGGTGCTAAACATTATCATAACTCAGTGCTATATATATAGAGATTGTTTAATTACTTAGTTTTTGGTCATAATAAAATTAGACCAATATACAGTTGTATTAAAAAGTGTTCAATACAATTATATTGTAGAACTAGACTGTGCCAGGAAGCAAAGTTAGCGATTATATTATTCCCAAACAAAAATGAATTATTGAATGAAAGAACAGAAATTATGACTAAGTGTAACCAAACCATAAAATACCTATTAAATTTATGCAACCATAAATGAAAACATAATTTCTTCTAAATTTAAAAATTGCATGTTCAAACACTACCTGTTATGTGAGCATTCAAAAAAAAATCACTGTTATGTGAGGGTTCTTAAAAAAAAAAAAGCAATATTGCAAATCGCCTGATGACACAACATGGTAGAAGCCTAGGTCGCATAATAACTCGTTTACAAACAAAGAATATATATATATATATATATATATATATATATATATATATATATATATATATTGTTATCCGCAGACAGATCTGTTTCGCTGTATCACAGCTCATCAGTATGATTAGACTTCAATTGCTTTTTAACCCAGGATTGAAATCCGACCGAATTGGTGTAAGTCGTTGATTCTACCTCTGGGCTATGGGCATTCGGTAGAAGGCAGACGTTTTAACACATCATACGCGCCCAATAGCTAGAGTGCTCTAATTCATTTTACTGAATGAGCGATGCATACATGCCAGAGTAGCTACTGGTTTTCAAAGTCCACCATTCTTCCAGAGTGCGCAATCAGGGTGTGAGAGCGTAAATATATATATATAAAGTAACATCTGAATTTTCTACCTATTTTGCACCAACAAAAGAGATGTTTTAACATAGAGGTGTTTTTATTGATTATACTTAAGCCCATTATACAGCCAATTAAAACTGTCTATAAAAACAAATAAAAAAGCCAATCTGACAGAAGAAATGCAATTTCTATTTGTTACAAACTGATATAATTCTACAGGTTATAAGTTTAGCATAAACCAGATAACCGAAATAATAATAATGGCTAAATTATTGTTCTTCTGTTTTTATTTTTGATAGTTTAATTGTAAAATTTCTGAGACAAATAACGGCGAAATGATGAAAACAGTAAAAAATGAGCAAACAAGAATTTCAAATACAAAAACCTTCAGCAACCATTTCTTTGTCTTTACTTTTTAATGAAACATTGTCAACGGTTATTAATAATTTTCTTTAGTTACATTTTCATTGATAATAATTCCTACCAGCAACATCCATGGGTCGTCAGTATAAAGAAGCAATTAAACATGTGGATGGGGACATAAAAAAAAAACATGAAGGACATTTTGATAGAAATGTACCTCTTCAAGAAATAATATTTTTCAAAATTTCATTTTATATTATTATTGATTAAGCTCTCCAGATCATATACATGGGTATGTGGATAAATTAGACAAACTGAAAAACCTTTTTACTGACAACGCATTTCACCTCCATTAAACTGTTAAGTTGGTGTCAGAATGAAAGGCAACTGAAGACAATTCCTTAACCGCTAAACCTAAAGCGTGTTGTCAGTAAAAGAAAAAAGTTTCCCATTTTGCTTGATTTCTGCACTTTTGTTCAGATTCTATATCCTACTAACATACACACGTGTGTATGTGTGGACACTGAAGAAGTCTACACACAGCAGCGATAATCTGTCTATGGTTTAAAAATAATCTTTAGGTCAGGTTGCGTGTGTGTGTGAATAAAGACAAAAGTAAAAACATATCTTAACCATTGTCTTTAGTTCACTGATGGACTTTATTAAGGTAAATGTCAAGATTTTATTTTGCCACAAATATTTATAAACAGAAGTAAAAATGTTGTTAGTTTTCCAGAATTTTGAAATTTAAGTAAGGCTAACTGAAAAGTCAAGGCAAAAATTATTTCGTTTTTATTCATGTTTTCCGTTTACAGATTTTAGCTATATCCAAATTTTTATTTCCGTTTACAGATTTTAGCTATATCCAAATTTTTTTTTTACATAGATTATATATATAAACATCGGATTTTGGCTTTAACGACCAATGGAAATAAGGACAAATTTTCCAATATTTGGATATTATATATATATATATATATATATATATATTTTCTTCATTTGTAAACAAGTTATACGTGACCTAGGTTTCTACCATGTGGTATCTTCAGGCGATTTGTAATAATGAAGAATATTCAAAAGTAACACTTTTTAATACAAATGTGTACTGGTCTAATTTTATTATGATCAAAACCTAAGTAATTAAACAATCAATATATATATATATATATATATATATATATACATGTATATATATTGTAAATATTATGAGTGGGACACTGTTATATAAATATACTGTAAATTCATCCCTATGCATAAGTCAATGGATGTGCGTTTGTGGTGCAGTGGATATCCAATCATATTCCAATCATATTGGAACAAGAAATCAGAGAGCCAAGTTTGAAGTCCAGTTCAGTTCATTGCATTCACTTATGCACAAATACCATTGGGAAACATATTAACCTATCTCTTCTTTCTTCAGTTATGGGTTGAATAGCAAAACAAACTTGGTTCTATAGGCTTGGTTGGCAACCAATCTAGTGCAGGAAAATTTTGTGCCCAGTCAATCATGTCTCTTTTGAAACATGATCACCCAAGTGTGCATCATGTCAGGACTGACTTATATAAGGCAAGGAAAATAACAATAATAATAATAATAATAATAATAAAAGGAAAAGATAAGAATATACATTAAATCGATATTTCACAACTATTTTGAAATTATTTGAAACTAGCAGTATAGCCCGGCATTGCTCAGGTGTAATGAAAGCTTTAAAACTAATCCATGGTCCTAGAGCTCAGACTCTTTGGACGTTGGCACGAAAGACTAAAAAGCAATAGTTGTTTCCAGTTAAAGCGAAACCGTAGACTGAAAGAAAAATGAATGGATGTAAGTCAAATTTTGATTTCCTGGTATTGATATCAAATAAGTTTTTCGTTGTAAACTGAATTTTGAAGGCTAAATAAGTCCTCTGAGTAAATGGTATCATGGCTGAGACTAAGAACTATAATTATACCTACTTAGAGCCAAACCCTAAGCAAAAACTAAAATAAAAGAGCTGAACAAAATACAGACATACAGGCAGATAAACAGGCACACACGCTCAAACATCTTGCCTTTTATATATATATTATCGATTCTCTGCACTATTGTAAGAACTGCAACCTTGAAACTTCTGAATATCGTTTTTTATGTCTATGGGTGTATCAAATTTGATTAAAATCGGACTACTCCTCCTATAACCCGATTTTTTCGATTATCAATATTTATCGGGGTACCTAGACACAAAACCTAGCTAAGAACACTCGCAGACACTTATAGTACAACTGTGTAAATTTTCAATAAAATCAGCCATTTAGGAGTTTATAGGTAATGGACACACACACAGACACAAAGTTCCATTTATTAAAAAGTTTAGATTCAGTTTGTAAGCACATTACTTTAGTACAAAAAGAAAAAAGATAAGTATATATTTTAAATACTCTTTCAACTTGAAATGCTTGAAATATTTTAAGTAAGATTCATGTCATCTGAACATTTGTTTTTCTTGGCTTGTATAAAAAGATCAATTTAGAATGAATTTACATAGCAAACTGAACCTCCCCTCTTAGAATTTACAAAATTACAATTAAATAGATTCATGATGTAGATTTTTTATTCAATAAAAATATGTAAAAGGGAAAAAAGTTGAAGAAAAAGATTATTCCTTGGAAAGATGGGTTTCTGTAGAAATGTCATTTCTGTTGCTTAGGAGAAGCTTGTTTATCAAGCCAGCTACTCTTAATCACAATGAAATGATGATGAAATTGCAGATGATGAAATGTATGTCACCTTATAAATGTAACTTTTACCATGTTTCAGTTTATCTTGGTGCCATATTTGTTGGTATTTTTTTGCACTAATAGTACTAATAAACAAAGCCCAAATAGTGCTTTTAATTTTGTTTGATCATGAATCCTACATGACTGAGTGGTTAAGACATGTCAGCTCTAACAGTTTTCTCTATGAGATGCAGGTTCAATTCCTGCTGGAGGATTCATATTTTCCTGACAAGATTTCTCAGTTATTCTGGCCTGAATAACTAGATAGATGTAGACGTAAATAAATATACAATTTAATAGTAAAAACAGATTATCTACCCAAACGTGGGCATTCATTAAAAATAATGTTAAAGTAAATAAATTAATAATATGTTGGAGTTAATCCGTTTCATAATGGATTTAATAAAATTTCATAAATATATATGTATGTGATGTCAAATGATATCAATCAACAATTACCCAAGTACAGTGCATATTACCATCAGGAAATTGTTTGATTAATTTATATTTTAGTAAGAAATGTCTCGAGATTACAATAAACTATTTTCCAATGTATGCCTACCTTTAACATATCTATATATCTTATCAGCTGCTACAGGACAATGCTGGCTTTGACTGCCTTCATCACCATCAGCAAATTGTCTTGACTTAGTCTTCAAATTGTTGATACAATAAGAAAGAAGACCCATGACAAAGAAAATCCTTGCTTTAACTGCATACATCACCATCTATAAATTGACTAGAATTGTTATCCTATTTAATGCTAGAGAAGAAAGACCTAATTCTTTTGAAAATAGAAAAAAAAATGTCATTTCTTCATGGTGCCAGAATTCTTTAAATGCCAGCCTGTTGTTTACTCAGTGTTCTTTGAAATACATTTACCAGTTGCAGGCATAATTACGTGCAAATATGGAGAGAAAAAAAGAGAAGAAAATTGTTATTTAGGTGGAAAAATTAAATTGAATTATTTTCAGCTCAACTTTACAAAATTACAGAATTTGTTAATGAGTGATGTCAGACTGAAGAATGTTTAGTCAGTTAACACAAAACCAAAAACAATAATTCTTGCAATGCATCAGTAGTTCCCAATTGGTAAATGAAACAATACTGAAAATGACAATACGACAATTGCAAGCTCACCAACAAAAGTATTTTTGTCCATTTTCGATTTGTAAAAAGGAAAAGCATGCAGGCCTCTTAAATTATTCAACATGAAATTGTCTCTAGGCCAGGAGTGGACAATTTATGGCCTGTGGGCTGCATGCAGCCAACCACAGAGTTTTCAGTGGCCGTGGAAGCATTCAGGAAAAATCTTTAAAGCTAACATTTTCTCCGACTTATCACTGTAAATGTTAATGCTGACAAATTTCCATGTTTGAAGAGTTTTGCTGGGAAAATGGTTTTTACTTTTAAATCCACATACATCTGTGAACAAAGTTTTTCTTGCATGAACATAAAAAAAAACACAAAAAAAACAGATCTTGTCTGACTGACATAAAATTGCAAGCGGTGATGATAATTTCAACAAGCAATCTCACTCCTATCAACCTCACTCCTGATTTCAGCAAGCAAACCTCACTCCTGATTTCAGCAAGCAACTCTCACTCCTGATTTCAGCAAGCAACTCTCACTCCTGATTTCAACAAGAAAACCTCACTCCTGATTTCAACAAGAAAACCTCACTCCTGATTTCAACAAGCAACTCTCACTCCTGATTTCAGCAAGCAAACCTCACTCCTGATTTCAGCAAGCAAATCTCACTCCTGATTTCAACAAGCAACTCTCACTCCTGATTTCAACAAGAAAACCTCACTCCTGATTTCAACAAGCAAACCTCACTCCTGATTTCAACAAGAAAACCTCACTCCTGATTTCAACAAGCAACTCTCACTCCTGATTTCAGCAAGAAAACCTCACTCCTGATTTCAGCAAGAAAACCTCACTCGTGATTTCAACAAGCAACTCTCACTCCTGATTTCAACAAGCAACTCTCACTCCTGATTTCAACAAGAAAACCTCACTCCTGATTTCAACAAGCAACTCTCACTCCTGATTTCAACAAGAAACCCTCACTCCTGATTTCAAGAAGAAAACCTCACTCCTGATTTCAAAAAACTTATTGAAAAGTGTGAGAGTTTACATTTGTCTCAATGAGTTTTTTGCGCTGAATGATGTGTATTTGCATGTGAATAATTTTATTGAAACATTTTCTGTTTATATATATATATATATATATATATATATATATATATATATATATACATTACATACTCGTGAATTGAAGTGAATTACAAGAATAAAGAACAGAAATGTTTATCTTTTTGGTGCTTAAGAATTACAATAAATAATTGTTTAAAATTTAAAACAATTCAACAATTATTTCAAAATAAGCATATATACAAACAGTTATATATACACTACTATGTATATATATATATAAGATTATTAATAAATTATTTGTAACAGTAACTGAAAACATTATAAATTATTAGATGTTTGTAAACTAATTCATTGTGTTTTGGTGTTTAAATAGTTTTTTAAAACATAAAAAAGCTAATTTTTTTCCCACGGGACTGGTAACTTAAAATTTTAAATTGTTATAAGTTTTTAAGAATTTTAAGAGAATTTAGAATTTTTTTTACAATTATTTACATAATTCATACAGTTGTCATTGGCATTGCTTTTGACATAAGTGTTGTGATTAATTTATTTACTACTATCATTAGAGTCACTAAATTAAATTTGTTTTTGTTTTATTTATTTATTACATGTATATAATTTAAAGTTACACTTCACATTGAAGGAAATATTTATGTAAACTAATGAATATGATCAGTTTTAGAAGGTTTGGTTTTCCATGAAACATGGTCGACTGACTTAACGTGGCTCCTGGGCCAAATTAATTGCCCACTCCTGCTCTAGGCCATATTTAATGGCCTTGTATCTTTCTTGTTTTTAATATATAATTTCAACAGATACGTTTTTAAAATTCTTTACATTTGTGCTGCTTCCATTGTTATATATATATATATAAGTTTCATTGAAAATGATAAAAAAAGTATTATCATGAAAATTTTATATAATTTTTTCATGTGTTCTTATGATTTTTTTCTTTTCAAAACTCAAATTTTTTTTAGTGCTTTCGGATATATTTTTAGCCATTATCAAGGGTGAATTTTGATTTACATGTAACTGAATATGTGTAAAGTTTATGTATATAGAGTCATGTGTATGTTATATTCCAAACACAAGAAGCATATTGTTGTCATGTTCATCCCTGATATTAAAATGTGGTAGGTTGTGGCAGGGTAGTTTCGCCCAAAACCACAAATTGCTACAAAACCAAAACTTTAACCTGAAAATTCAGTTCATGTTTTTAATAAGCTTGTCAGATCACAATCGTCACATGAATATCATGCATGATGCCAAACAAAAATAAACTCTCAGTTGTATGCAACTGCTTTCTAAGATTAATGGTGAAAAAAATGCTTCGAGTGAGTGAAGCCTGAGGGTTTGGCCTGGTGATACAGAATCACAAACAAAAAATTGTACCAAACAGAAGAAACCACATTCATTGAGGACTAGCAATAACTGAAATGGATAGCAGATATAACTCAAAGAAAAAGTAATGACAGAAGATGTTGTCATTCCACACCACTTCAAACAAAAGATTTGGAAGGAAATCTCTATCAATACTGGAAAGAGTGATAGCAGCTACTGAGCTTGATAAGAGAAAATAATGGCATAATCAAGATGTTGTCATTCCACACCACTTCAAATAAAAGATTTGGAAGGAAATCTCTATCAATACTGGAAAGAGTGATAGCAGCTACTGAGCTTGATAAGAGAAAATAATGGCATAATCAAGATGTTGTCATTCCACACCACTTCAAACAAAAGATTTGGAAGGAAATCTCTATCAATACTGGAAAGAGTGATAGCAGCTACTGAACTTGATAAGAGAAAATAATGGCATAATCAAGATGTTGTCATTCCACACCACTTCAAACAAAAGATTTGGAAGGAAATCTCTATCAATACTGGAAAGAGTGATAGCAGCTACTGAGCTTGATAAGAGAAAATAATGGCATAATCAAGATGTTGTCATTCCACACCACTTCAAACAAAAGATTTGGAAGGAAATCTCTATCAATACTGGAAAGAGTGATAGCAGCTACTGAGCTTGATAAGAGAAAATAATGGCATAATCAAGATGTTGTCATTCCACACCACTTCAAATAAAAGATTTGGAAGGAAATCTCTATCAATACTGGAAAGAGTGATAGCAGCTACTGAGCTTGATAAGAGAAAATAATGGCATAATCAAGATGTTGTCATTCCACACCACTTCAAACAAAAGATTTGGAAGGAAATCTCTATCAATACTGGAAAGAGTGATAGCAGCTACTGAGCTTGATAAGAGAAAATGATGGCATAATCAAGATGTTGTCATTCCACACCACTTCAAACAAAAGATTTGGAAGGAAATCTCTATCAATACTGGAAAGAGTGATAGCAGCTACTGAGCTTGATAAGAGAAAATAATGGCATAATCAAGATGTTGTCATTCCACACCACTTCAAACAAAAGATTCGGAAAGAAATCTCCATTAATATTGGAAAGAGTGATAACCGCTACTCAGCTTGAGAAATCTGTTATCCTGTGTTTTAAAACAAAACTTTTAAAAATTTAAACCAAGAATATTACTGGTTGTTTAATAAATGAATGCCAAATGTTTCTTTATAGAAAAATGGTTAACATTACCATTATCATTGTTCTTGTTAGTCAATAAGATAGGCTACTTGAAAAACAAGGGAGTGTGAATTTATTCCTTACAGACTCATCTTTATTTTTGATCTGAACTTTACTTATTGTCATAAAACATAGAAAATAACTGAAGTTTGATAGGCATCCTGAGGCAAATGGGATGTAAATTAAAATCAAATGACTATTCTATCTTTTCCATGTCCTTTCTAAAAATAGGTAATCATAGCTCTCCACAAATTCCCTTGCTTAGCATCTATAAATTGTTGTGACTTCTTGGGAAAAAGAGAGGTTTCCCTGTTGTCTTTTCTATGGTTTTGTATTCAAAACCATGACCATCTGCCACTGAACATTAGAGAGTCCAGCCAGCTTTGCTATTTTTAACTAATGATAAGGGAGACAACTAGATGGATTCCTGCCTTTCCTGAGAGCATTAGTGCAAAAGTGTGAAAAGCAGACTTGACCAAACTTTGGACTCTGCGTGTCGATTCCACTCTCTGCATCGATAACCATTATGTTAAACTGATTAGGTGAGATAAAAAGCAACTGAAATCAAGATGAAATACCTGTCTGAAATTAATAATGTTTGAAAATGTATAATTTAATAAAATCTCAATATGAAAGTCTAATCAGTGTTACATTGCCAAAGTTTGCATATGTGCATTTTCGTGTGTTTGCACGACATCACCCCACCAAAAAAGTTCCAGTAACCTACTGTTTGGCCTGGATGACTATAAAACTTTAATAATATCTTTGGCTAGATGAGGTTAACCTTAAAGATCAATCAAAGGTCACAAGAGATCATCAAAAGCATAGTATTCTATTTTGTCCAAATAAAGCAATTTCTAGCAAAATTGACTGAAATATCAAGTTTCCAATGAAATGGTAAGGCAGATAACTTCAGATTCAAGTTGTTTATGTAGAATTACTTTACAACCTTTATGACTTGTGTTGTAGGCAAACAATTATATTCTTAAAGGTAAACTGGTACCATGCAGTAACTTAGGAAGAAGAAGAAAAATGATAGGTGATGCTGACCTCTAGGGTTATCAGAGGTCAAGGTGGGATCAAAATAGATTTTCTGCAGTCAAATGAAAATATTTTCATTTGACTGCAGAAAAGCTATTCTGATCCAGCCAGAGGACTCAATGTAATTAAATTTATTTATTGACTGAGCCAATCCAGGTCTAACATGTTCCAGTTGCAATGATCTCTCTCTTTCTTTCTTTTCCACTACCCTTACTTCTGGTTTTTATACACAAACAAATTTATTTTCCCATAATGTTTTGGTCTTGCTGATGAGATGGATGGCTAAATTTAGCTATCAAAATGGCCATTCAATATAAGGAAATTTGAATTACACACACACACACACACACACACACACAAGTGTGTGTATATATATATATATATATTTTATTCCATCCATACATAGGTATGGATGGAATAAAATTCCGTATCCAAAGAAACACTAGGTAAATCATCTGGTTTACTCCTCCTTGCAATATGATTGTTAAAACTAAATTGGGACAAAAATTTTTAAACTTTATTAATAAACACTTTCGCAAAACTAATCCTCTTAGTAAAATATTCAATAATAATACTCTCAAGTGAAGCTATTGTTGTATGGATAATCTAGAAAAAATAATTAAAAAACACAATAACAAAGTCCTCAATAAGTATAGAAATACAAAAAACTTGATGCACTGCTATGCTCAAATGAATAATACCAAGGATAACAAAACTAATACCAGAGAATGTAATTGTAGAAATTCTAAAGAATGCCCACTGCATAATAATTGCTTAGTTATTTCCATAGTTTACCTTTGTACTATCTCTGCAATTGAAAATCCTGATACTAAAAAGTTTTATATTTGATCTACTAAAAACCCATTCATAACCTGCTGGTACCAACACACACTATCTTTCATTAATAGTTGCTATAAATACAGTACTTCATTATCCAAGTACTTTTGGTGTTTAAAAGAAAAAAACAAAACACCTACTGTTAAATGGAAAAGCTCGGAATTGTAATTCCCTCTGTGCACCTTGCTACTTTTATCTCAATAAGAAGTTAGAAATTATGAAATTCAAAGAGAAGGTTAAGTTGTTAAACCATAGAAATGAACTTACTGTTCATTGTAAACATAGTTCATTATTTACTTTACAAT
>JBBBDQ010000423.1:2015000-2050000 GCA_037127315.1 Ascarosepion bandense | reverse complement strand
TGTCAGTCAGTTAAGTATCATATGTGATACACGCTTGGGCAATCATGTCTCTATTGAGACATGACTGACTGGGCAGAAAATTATCCTACAGTAGGTTGTCATTACTTTCTGCAATAGACTGGTTGTCAGCCAAGGCTATAGAACCCAATCTGTCCTGTTATGTCATCCATAACTGGAGGGAAGAGATGGATTAATACCTTTCCCAAAGGTAATATCCTCATCTTGGAAATACTGGAATAATATGTCTCTTAACCCCTTCTCTCAACCCCATCTTGCATTTGATCCCAGGCAATACTTAGTTAAATGTCCAAAGTATTAAAAAAGGTTCTCTTCAAAGTGAGATTTTAAAATCTTAAGTTTATCACAAAAATCTGAAATTTAATAAAATGATTTAAATTATTGAAAAAGATTAAGTAAAGAAATTTTGCAATTTGTTAAACAAATAAAAAACAGCAGTGTCCAGAAAAATTACTAAAACCCCTTTTGATTAATCATATATACATATAAATAACATATATATATAACATAAAAATAACATATATACATATAAATAACATATATATATAACATAAAAATATCATATATACATATAAATAACATATATATATAACATAAAAATATCATATATACATATAAATTAAATACATATATAACATAAAAATAACATATATACATATAAATAACATAAATAAATATAAGTCCAGTCAACTGGGGCATCATAATATGCCTATTGCACATTTGCATGGGGGTAAAACCTCTCCAATGGGGCTTTCTAGGTATGACAGTAAACTACATCCAGGTCCTGGGTATGACGATACACTGCATCTGGCAGCAAATCCTCTGATCTGTAAGTTCAGAAGAGTGTGAAACCATCTTTTAATTGATATTGTTAATAGGTCAACTCTGACCCAGGGTGGTAGCACCTGTTAGGAACCCAACTATGAGCAAATAGTTTATCCCAAAGCTGGGGTCAAAGCGCTATGAAAATAGAAAGTATAAAAGTAGACTTTTATAGTAACAATTCCAGTAATACTTTTTGGGAGAAGAAAATTTTACCAGCAATATGTTAAAAAAGAAAAATTATATATATATATATATATATATATAAGTTACATACTGCATACTGGAGAAATAAAATTCAAGCAAGTAAAAATATTCAATCATCTTGGAAGTGTTTAAACAGACAATGGAAAATGTGTCATCAAAATTCAAAGGAATATTGGAAGAGCAAGAGACACCTTCCAAAAACTAAAAGTTTTATGATACAGCAAAATTTAATTAGAAACAAAGAAAAGAAAAGAAAACTTATGAAGTATTGATCCTTGTATATAGCTGTGAATGCTGGACAAGTTCCTCATAAATGAAGAGGAGATTTGAGGGAGCATAAATTTGATTCTACAGAAGGATATTGAGAATACAAAGATGAATATTTGATCAATGAAGTAGTTTTAATAAAAATAGAAACAAAAAGAACACCTGTAGAAGAGTTTAAATTTCTGATAGATTTTTTTTTTTTTTATGGATGGAGAAATCAGGATGACTTGAGAGGCACATCTAGATACTTAAAACCACTCTTATTCTGAAACCAGCTGGGATACCCAACCTGATGGTATTTCTAACTGGGCTACATCTGCAAAATAATGTGCCATTTAACAAAACTTATCACCATATTGTATACGTTTGGCAGTGACAAATGTGTCTGGTAGTGGGTGTCTGGATGGGCTTTGTATATTTGTAACTAAGTATCACTTCATTGGCTTGCTGCTCTCTCTCTCTCAATAATAATAATAAAAGTAGTACATGTATTGACAGTTATGCCAAATAAAATTGAGTCCAAAAGAGTCTTGCAAAGAGAATGGAAGAAAGAGAAATTCTTCTTCACATTATTCGCATTAAGGCAATTGTCCACATCTCCAGCCTTCATCAGATGTATGTCAATCTGAGTAACCTACAGTTAATTCTGAACTAAACTCTTCTTTTAATCTGTGGCAGTAGAAATTCATAGGAAACCTAAAAACCAAACAACATTATTAGAATTAGCGGGATTACTGAGAAGACTTGCTGTCACAAGATCTCCAAAGTCACGAGAAATGATTGGGAAGAAGTAGAAATTATTATACAGAATAACAAATAGTGTATTGTTGGTTCTTGCTAACTTCCATCATACAAAGCAAAAGAATCTGCTATATTATTGGTCATGACCTGCATTTCAGCTTCAGTCATTTCCCTACCACCATAGATTAGCTTCCCTGTACCTTTTCTACAAATAATTTATTCTGATTGGAATTTCATTTTAAAATTTAATTTTTATCATCCGCCCCAGACAAACATATGGGAACAACATGGAGACTTTGAGGTATTATGGTGGCTGTAGCAAGAATGGTAAGTTTTTAAAATGTGTTGTTTTGGTGTAAGGAATATTGTGGTATGTTTGGGTCAGTAACTGTGGCTAGCTAAGTTTAAGATAAGACAGACTGAAGACCAGCCTTCCCCTATCCCCCACTTTGGCCTTTTTCAAATTTATTCAAAATAAATATCACTTTTCTCTATGGTACTTAGACTTTATGAATTTGAGCGCAGTATATGCGTTGTGGTACAGTGGGTATTGGCTCGGAACGAGAAACCGGGGAGCCGAGTTCGAATTCCAGTTGAATCCATTGTATTCACTTATGCACAAATACCCTTGGGAAAGGTATTAATCTGTCTCTTCCTTCCAGTTATGGGTTAAATAGCAGGACAGATTGGGTTCTATCGCCTTGGTCGGCAACTAGTCTACCACAGAAAGCAATGGCAACCTACTGTGGGATAATCTTCTGCCCAGTCAGTCATGTCTCTTTCGAGACATGATCACCCAAGCATGTATCACGTATGGCACTTAACTGACTGACTAGATTGGCAGGAAGGTCTCATCTTTTAGAGCTGAAATAACTAGATGCAACTATAAGTTCTAAGCTAACAGTTCCTTCTCTTGTACTTATCATGAATTATTGTTTCCCACTCAACTTTGAACTTCAGAAATTTAAATTCAGTATCAATTATTATCTTATTTCTTCTTAATCCCTGTCCTTTTATTGTTTTCCCTTTTTAATAGTAGTTTTTCTCATATTCTCTCACACTCTCGTCTCTTGTATCTTAGTGGCTTTATTACATTGTTTGAGGTGAAATTATTAAAAAAACAAAAAACAGCAGTTTGCTCAGGCAAGTGACATATCCACTGTGCTAACTTACTCCTGCTTACACAAATACAACTCCAATCTTGGGCAGAAGGGTTGATATATATATATATATATATATATGTATACATTCCATCATTTTTTATGGGTACTATGCAAGTAATAATAACAAAAACAGTAAGAGCAATCTATCCTGTTTGTCTCTCTATCTAATATTTATCTCCATGTCTCCTGTTTTCCCCAAAACAGAAGATTTATCATTTTTTATGATTTGAGACTTTCTATTTTAAACATAATTTACAAAGTGCTATTGCAAACTAGAAATAACTTGGGTTTCCATTCTATTTTTTTTTTCACAGTCATAGATACAGGAAACCATTATAGACAACACTAAATTAGAGTTTATTATAGTGAATTTGAAACTTAATTGAGAGACACATAAGAAGATTGAATGTCCGCAGTTGAATGAAGAAAGAAAAAAACATTTTTGTAGTAAAAAAAAATTGTTTTTAAATCATTGAGAAATTAAAATAGTAAAAAAACATTTTCAGTAAAAGCAAAAAATGCCTAAATTCAGATGAAAGAATAAAAATAAAAAAGAGAAGAAAATGAGAAGGAGATGTAAGAGAAAGAGACTGAAATAATAGAGACAAGTGAGATCATTTGAGGGAAAACTTAAAGTAAGAGAAAATGGGTTAGTAATATGAACAGAAATAGCAGGGTTGAAGGAGACTAGAGAAAGTAAAAGAGTGAGAATTCAGAGAGAGGGTAGTATAGAGGTGAGGAGAGAAAAAGGAGGCAAAGCAAGGAGGAGAGGGATAATGAGAAAATATAGAAGGAGAGGGAGAAAAGATGGAAAGAGAGGGAAAATGCGAAAAGAGAGAAGGAGAGGGAAAGAGAGAGAAGAAGAAGGAAAGGAGGCAAATAGAGGAGGAGAAGGAGAGAAAGGAGGCATATAGAGGAGGAGGAAAACAGGAGGCAAAGAGAGGAGGAGGAGGAAAGGAAGCGAAAAGAGGAGGAGGAGGAGGAAAGGGGGCGAGGAGGAGGAGGAGGAAAGGAAGCAAAGAGAGGAGGAGAAGGAGAGGAGGCAAAGAGAGGAGGAGAAGGAGAGCAGGAGAGGGAGAAGGAGGCAAAAAGAAGGGCAGAAGGTATAAAGGAGGCAAAGAGGAGAGAAGGGAGGCAAATAAAGAGGAGGGATTATGACAGCTAAGGAGGAATGAGAGTGGAGACAGAATGAAGAGAAAGAGGATGATAAATCTGGTGCTAACAAAATCTGTATTAAATGCCAAAATCAATTTTTGAATTTTTTTTTTTTAATCGTATCACCCCGAGCAAGGTGGTAACGCCACTGATGTGCCGGGGGCTACGTTATAGTGACAAAGCCAGAAACCACATCCTAAACAGGGAAGGAGGGATGAGCCTTTTAACCTGTTCAATAGATGTGGATGGAGTGTGAACCGGGAGATAGATAGATTTATCTACTCCAATTGAGAAAAAAAAACAAAGTGAGAAGATTGAAAAAGAGAAAGCCAGAAACCACATCCTAAACAGGTAACAAGGGATGAGCCTCTTCACCTGTTCAATAGACTAGGGTGGAGTGTGAACCGGGTGATAGATAGATCTAAAAAAAATGAAAATATCGGCTAATTGTTTTTTAATTTAAATATTTCCATCAAAGTCATAAAAAAAAATAAGAAAAAGCTGAAAACTACCAAAGTTGCTTGAAATATTTTAAAAGAATAAAAAAATTTTTTTTTTAAAATATACATTTTCATTTTTTTTAACTATAGAATGCATTTATCAAATTTATATATTTTATCTATCTATCCGTATGTTTTTAGTTAACATAAATGGTGAAAGGCTTGTCCAAGCTCTTGAAGTTCCTTTGACAGTCTGTTATAGATGACCAGTTAAAAGTTTTTATTTTTGAAACTGAGGAATTCCAACACTCATTTCCTCAATATCTGGCTAGCCAATCATATGAGATTTTTCTCTAACACACCATAAGAAATATAAAATATTGATCATGATACAAAGAATTGAGAGGAGAAAGAAGGCTTTTCTCAGTCATGATGCAAGTATTGAATAAATCCCCCCCCCAATCATACAGAAGTACTTTTTTTATAAATTGTTAATAAAAGTCAACAAAAAAAATTAATAATAATTTCAATACAATTATTTTAAATGCTGAAATTGATTTTCAATGTCAAAAATAAATCTAGTATAGATTAATAGTAATTAATAGTATGAAATGTTCAACAAGCACAACATGGTTGGGTAGAGGACATTTGAAGAGAGAAACTAAATCCCTATTAAAGACAGCCCAGAGCAACTGAACATCAAGGAATCAACAACAACAAGAGGATAAAGCAAAATAGTGAATACAGATAGTGTGGAGATAGTAATGAGATCACCAGTTATATAATAAACAAATGTAGTGAACTGGCTCGAAATGAAAGACGTATGAGTGACTGGATGGGAACGGTGATGACTAGAAACTATGCAAATGATGTGAATTTAACCTTACAAGTCAAATGTTATATACAAAAAGCAAAAAGAGTCCTAAAATATTGGAAATAAATAAAATTCTTTGAGACTTTGAAAATTTGACAAATTGTCCAATCGTGGCCAACTGGCTAGATCTAATCGTTCTAAATAATAATTCACTGGACAATGGCTGCTGAAAATTATGCAAATAAAAAAATACAAATTTAAAGAAGGCCATAGTAGCTTTAAAAAAATTTTTTTTTTGTAAGTCCAATGTTTCAACTGAAACTGTTTCAACAAAGATTTATGAAATTTAGAAGAATGTTTTAACAGATAGTGGGGAGTCTAAGTAAAAATGTGTGATTTTCTTTTCATGAAAACAATGTTGTATAATGCATAATAATGCCTTGTTTTTTAAACTCATATTAAATTTATTTTTTTAAGAATTCATTAGAAAAAACATTTTAAAACAAAATTAATATAGTATTTTTACTGTAATTATTCTTTTAACAAGTTTTATTCCCTTTTTATTGTTGCTTTTTAAAGCAAGCATTTTCACTATTATTTTATGACATTTTCCTTCATCTTTTTAAAATCTGTTTCTTTTTTGTTAAACCAAATCTGAAAATGAAGAATATGAATGTCTAATAAATTGTAATGAAAATGCTGTATTTATTAATTACAAAAGAAAATGATTGTTATTCAGAAGATTGCAGCATAATAAGATGGAATAAAACTAGTAATAAAACAATAATAGTGAAAATGATTCCTCTAAAAAGCAACAATAATAAGATGGAATAAAACTAGTAATAAAATAATAATAGTGAAAATGATTCCTCTAAAAAGCAACAATAAAATGGAATCAAGTTGTAACAGAAATAATGATACAAATACTTAATCTGAAGAGCAACAATATTACAATGGGGTAAAATCTCAATAAATATGCTTAAAAAATTATATATATATATAAGTGAATGCTTTCATCTGGGTGTGTGTGTGTGTGTGTGTGTGTGTGCGTTTACAGTGAGATTAAAAGAGAAATTCAAATGTAATTTTACAGTAATTCTTACCAGTTTCTATTTTTTTTTAATGTTTTTGATATTTAAAAAAAACTAGCTTTGAAGCTTATATGGAAAACTTTCATTTTTATGATTTATACTCTTAACATAATCAAGGGTTAAATAAAAAAAAACATCACCTAAAATATTTTTAATATTTTTCAAGTTTTCATTTTCACTTGGTGTTTTCCACTGAGATCATCAATCGAGTTGATGTACAATATAAATAAATTATTCAGTGATTAATCATGTTGAGTAACATATACTGTCTACAAAAATGACATTACCCACCTCTTTGTCTTATAAATAAAAAATTTTCCTTGATAATGTCACTCAGAGGATAAAACACTTTAGCTAAAATAAGTTTTCCCTTTGCCTTTATTCATATTGTTCTTTCACATACTATATCTTCAATTTTTTTGCACACAAACATGTACACGTGTGTGTGTGTGTGTGTGTGTGTGTGTGTGTGTGTGTGTGTGTCTGTAAAAGGGTAAGAAGTAGGTGTAAACAAAATTCAGAAAAAGTTTTAAAGATTGTAATATGAAGAAAAAGTTTCCTCATAATCATTTTACATGATGAAATTTGAAAATTTTCCTTTAAAATTTCTGATATTATGAATAATTTAAATGAAATATCCAATTTTAAACTTAATAAAAAATTAGCCTTAAATAAAAAGAACCTTAAATTATAGAAACAGAACCTTAGATAATTAAAAATCCTTAAATAGAATAAAAAAGAGTCTTAAATAATAAAAAGTCTTAAATAATAAAATAAGAATCTTAATAAAAAAAATTACATAATAAAAAAGCATCTTAAATAATGAAAAAGAGCCTTAAATAATAAAAAGACCCTCAAAAAAATAAAAGTCTTAAATAATAAAAAAAAATGAGTCTTAAATAATAAAAAAGAATCTTAAAAAAAATAAGAGCCTTAAATAAAAAACACCTTAAATAATAAATAAGAGCCTTAAATAATAAAAAAAGAATCTTAAATAAAAAAAACAATCTTAAATAAAAAAGAACCTTAAATAAAATAAAAGCTTTAAATGAAAAAGTGCCTTAATAAAAAAGAACCTTAATAAAAAAAATTTACATAATAAAAAAGCATCTTAAGTTATAAAAAAGAGCCTTAAATAATAAAAAGTCCCTAAAATAAAAGTCTTAAATAATAAAAAAAAAAATGAGTCTTAAATAATAAAAAAAGAAACTTAAAGAAAAGAAATAGAAACAAAATTATGTCAATATCTTTTTAAATCTAAAACAGAAACCATTTCATGAAGTTGTCATGAATTTGCTTTTTAACTGTAAATATAATTAAGCAATTTGACAGGCAGAATTTCAGCAAGAACTTAAAAATGATCAAAAAACTCATGAAGGGTGGGAGGTGCTGAAAATGTCCTGGTCAGATAAGACTTTCAAACTTAAAAAAAAAAAAATTGGACCAACAACATTTCAGCAACCCTCTCATATATCACACCCCCACCCCACACAATTCAGATCAGAAAAATGAATCTTATAAAGAAGTGCTAGAAAAATAATTCTCAGAAGCGGATATTGCATGAACCAAATGAAAAAAGAAAAAGAAAATGCTACAAAAATATCTGAACCTTGTAAAGGAACTGAGAAAAAAATAAAATAAAAAGTACAACTGACACTTGAGACCATCATTACTGGCGTGCTTGGAATAGTTCCAATAAGCCTTGCATAGAACTTGGAAGAGTCATAAATTTGCAACAAACTAATCAGACAACAGCCTGGCAAAAATAAGCTTGAACAATAAATACAAAGATACATGCTGTCACTTGATGTCCCAATGAAAGCTACCAGTGACGGCTGGTAGGGTGACAGGAAAATATAAGAAAAAAGAAATTATTTACATGCAGACAGGGAAAAATGAAGTTGGAAAAAAAACAAAACAAAAAAAACTAAATGCACAGACCTCGCTTGAGAAGGATTTAAAAAAAAAAAAGGAAAAAAAATACAAAACAAGTCAAAAGATGAAGTAATGACATTTGGGCCCATCATTACTGGCATGCTTGGAATAGTCCCAAGGAGCCATGCAAAGAGATTGGGAGATATGAAAATCTATGGAAGAATCACGACAGTATCACTAAAATCGACTGGAAATGAGAGAACATTAACATTTTGATGAGACTTGTTGTCACTTGATCTCCAGAGAAAGTTAACAGTTTCTAATCGTAAGAAAATTAGTGAATACATATAATAATAATGCAAATTCATTTTTTTAATCAATTTTTACAGAAATACCTTAAAAACAATATTTTTCTGGATATTCTGTGTTTTTTTGGAAAAATTATGAAAACTGAAAATCTTGAAACTCATGTCAGAATTAAAAACCTAGAATCACCCATTTTGAAGAAAAAAAAAATCAATATTGTGCCTTGCATCAAAAATTTAAAATTAACAACATTTGCAGCAAGCAAAATTTTTCTTAAATTTTATAATTAGCTGAATTTTGGTTCTAGTTGAAGCAAGTGAATTTCAAGATATGACTAATCTCTCAATATCAAATTGGAATTCCTATATATATATAAAACAGACTGGATTATTTTTACACAATCTTCATTTTCATGTGCTACGTTGAGTGTACAGTAAGTTCTTTATTTAGAAACAGAAACGTCTTCATTCCAGTGCACTTAAAAAATATTTTATTGAAATAGGCAAACTGTTACAGACAAAAGTCCTTTTACAAAATCAAATAAAAGATGATAACGCTATTACTGTCTTTGTCTCATAACAGTTGTTATAGTTGGTGTACGATAAATGTGTGCAAACGTATCAATTATTACAGTACAGAAACAGTACAATATTTATGATATATCATTACTAAAATACCTATAACTATTTTTATCATCATTACAAAAAGTAAATATTTTTTTTAATAAAAGTAAATTTCATTTTTACAATTAATTATTTTTTAAAAAATGGTCTTATCTCTAAAGGCTGTAAACCTTGAAGGACGAAAGACCAAAATAGGTGTACCTGTGTTTTGTTTTTACCTGCATGAATGTGTAGATTGGCGGCATAAGAACTAAAATAAGAGCAGAACCAGTCCCTCACTTTATGGTCAATGTAATCTCTTGTAATGATAGGACAAGGCAGTTTTGTAGTCAAATAACAGTCAATGTAATCCTCCAACTTGTGTAATATGAAATCAGTGATAATTATGGGGGAACACTTTAATACTTAAATAGTAGGCAGTTTGATCCCTCTTTTTATGTCATAAGAAATCTATTGTCATGCTGGAAACACTCTGTATGGAATTCAATGCACACATGCCATAGAGAATGTATTTGAAATTTGTTTTTGCTTAAAGAAAGAAATTGTTTTAATATGGACAATAATATAAAATTTGCTGGTAAAACATTGAAAATGAATGTTCATGTTATGTATTTAAGAAAAAAAAAGAAATGTCTAATGTAAAATCAGTGTCATCTGCACATGTATGATCTGTGTGTGTGTATGTATGTATGTATGTATGTATGTATGTATATAGATGTGTGCCTGTGTTTTTTTTAATCTGTGTATATATGTATGCTAATGCATTCTATACATGTATGTATTTGTATTTAATACAAAGATATCAACTAGCACAAAAATGCATCTTTATATGAAGAGAAAAAATTTTAAAAAATAGATAAAAAATAAGTCTTCTGGTATGAAACAAAATTTTTTTATATAATCTTTTGAAGTAATAATAATAATAATACCTAATAATAATTTTAATAAAAAGTGTTATCATTTCAAAAGCTAATTATATATGTCTGTGTGTAAAAAGAAGTCAAGGATTTTTTATTTATTAAATATTTTGTGACTTTAAAAATTATTTTCAATGTATACAAATATTTCAGTAGATGTTGTTTATTTATTAAACAATATATTTATATATTTTCAGTTACTGTCCTTAAGATTTCTTTAATAAGATTTCATGAATATTCAGTCCAGTAGACAAAAATAAATATACTGTTTGATATAAAAACAAAGTATCTACTCAAATACACTAATAATAACATTTAAAAAAAAAAAATATATATATATATATATATATATGCGCTAAAAAGCCTGCCTTCTTCTGCGGGATGCTCATGGCCTAGGGGTAGAATCACTGACTGATGCCAATTAGGTTGAGTTTCAATCCTGGGTTAGGAAGCAAACGGAGTCTAAGCCGTACTGATGAGCTGTAATACAGCAAAACAGATCTGTTTGTGGATGACTATAGCATATATATATATATATATATATATATATATATATATATATATTAATTAGTTAATTTTGGGTCATAATTAAATTAGATCAGTACACAGTTGTATTAAAAAGTGTTCAATACAATAATATTGTACAACTTTTGAATATTTAGAAACCTAGATTGTGAAATAACTTGTTTCCAAAATATATATATATATATACACACACACACACACACACACACACACTTTTTTTTTGTTACTATAATATTTTATTCAGTTTTATCAGGCGGTGGGGGGGGAACAATCCCTATGGAAAGATTGCTGGGAAGAGATTTTTTTCCCCTTGTTAATGACAAGGAAGTTGTGAGAATGTGAGAAGAGGAGGGGTGTAGCAAATATTCTGATCAGACCAACCCACTGGGTCAAGCCTCACAGCTATGTGCTTAATACAGGTGATTCTATTGTATTCAGTTTTTGTCTTCTTATTTTAGCATAGGCTTGCTCTCCAGCAATAAACCTTCTTCTCTTATCTTTACATATGGATTGTCCACTTGAAAAAGAAAATTTAGGAAAAATTGGTGGAAATGTTGTGCTAAAAGACTGTGAATGGAATTGTTTAAACAAAACTTTTAAATACATCTTTGGCAGTTTTAAAATTTAAAATGAAAAAAAAAATATTGCATCTTGAAGAAAAAAAGTGAGAAACATAAAACAAAATTTCTGTTTTTAAGAAAAAAAAAAGGATTGTTTTTCAAATTCAAAAAATACTTTCAGAAAATTAATGTATTTAGAATCATAAAATATGTTTAACTGTATATTTGCACATGTATTTTTGAATAATCCTCCCTATTATAAGAAAGACTGTTGTGGATTATATATATATATATATATATATATATATATATATATTATGCCCTCATTACGATTGAGCTCTCTGAAGAAGAAAATTTCAAAAACAGTTTCCACTTCTGCTATATGTGTGACTCTTCAGAAATGAATTGAGTTCTCTCGGTGACTGGCGTGTGTATACACAGCTTATACACAACATGTTAAAATTTCCCTTCTTTGATTCCATGCGTTGATGGCTTAGGTAGTAGCGACTCTGACTGACACCAAATCGGTTGAGTTTCGATCCTGACCAGAAGCAAGTGGATGCATCTAGCCACACTGATGAGCTGTGATACAGGCTTGTATGTGAATGACTAATATATATATATATATATATATATATATATATATATATATTTATCCACATCCTGTTATGGTCATGGCGAAAGAAACTATAGTGAGGTAGCATTGGCTCAGTTCATTCTCTTTAATACTAGTTATTAAACTTTGCTACCAGTTATGAATGCTCTTGCTGCATGTTTGCTCTTTGGCAATGCCTTATTATTTTATTTTTTTGGCATATGGTCATTGAGTAGTGAATATATATATATATATATATATATATATATATATATATATAAATATTTTTGTTTTTTTATTTAAAATTAATATAGTTTACATTGCAACACAGAAATTTATATATATATATATATATCCAAGTGAATAATAAATGAAGAAAGTATTAACAACATTAAAAACATAAATTTAAAACATTTCTAAATATAGAAATAGAGCAATATATATATATATATATATATATATATATATATATATATATTACTGCTAGTAAAAATAACAGCAGCAAGAAGATGATTAGATGTGGCACAAAGCCGAAGGTATGGGCACTCATTGAGGATCGAACTCAGTACTTAATTGTAATGATTCTAGTAAGACAAGCTTGCTAACCATTACACCATGACGAGGATTTCATAACAACAGCAAGAAGTGAAAATTCCTCATGCAATAAGGTTCAAGCCTACCTGACAACTGACAACTACTATGACTTGTAATTTAAGACATGAATTATTTGCAAGACTATTTATGTATTTTCTTTATTGTTCAGAAGACAGTGTCAATGAATGTATTTTATTTACATAACTGCACCTAGATTTCAACAGAAAGTTTGTTCCAAAGGTATAAAGAATAAATTTAATATACAAATAAAATATAATACATATGCGTGTGTGCACATATGAAAATGTCATTCAGAACGTTGATAATTTAAAAAACTCGAATTTGTTAGCATCAGATATATATATATATGTGTGTGTGTGTGTGTATAGACATATATTGCAGAATTATATTTTTTATACAATTCTTCTGCCTAAAAGATAAGAAAATTTTTTTAAATTAAATAAAAAACAAGGGGGTAGAAAGTAATCTTTATAACACACACACACACACACACTCATATATATATATATATATATCTGAGTGTGTGATAATGGCTAAAAGGATAGCCTAAATTGCTTGATTATGCAGAAATTTTGAACAGATTTTACAATTACAAAGAAAATACTTGTTTGAACAAGAAAAATTAAATTAAAAAAGTTTAATCACCCTATTTTGTCAGTCATCTTTAATGAAACTTGTATAAAAGAGGGGTTGCTGCCCAAATACACTATGTAATTCTGTGTTGATGACACGGCTTTAAGGTTCTTCACCACTGATGAATGAGTCATAATGGTGTCCTCTAGAAATTTTGAAGTTAGCATGAACCTGCTCAGTTAAAGTGATATATTCTTTGCACTAAAACTATGAACACTATCTCCACCCTGATATCAAGCACTTTATGATAAAAAAGCTACTTGCCAAAATATCTTTCATTAGTAGAACTACTGAAAAACATGACAATTTTGGCATTAAACATTTATCATAACTCAACACTATATATATATATATATATAAGAAATGATTTGCTTGAACATTATTTTTGATTGATATTCATATTTAAGTAGATATTCTGTTTTTTAATTAAACAGTATTATATATTTATATCTACCGGCCTGATTATTTACAATAAATTTTTATTACGAAAATGGATAGGGGTTGCAGGTTTGAATCCTGCCGAATGACACACATTTTCGTAATAAAAATTTATTGTAAATAATCATGCCAGTAGATATAAATATATAATACTTTTTAAATTAAAAAACAGAACATCTACTTAAATATGAATATTGATAAAAAATAATGTTCAAGCAAATCATTTCAAATTGTTGGTTGTTTATGACCAAGTTTCGTTAATTTTCGTTAATTTCCGTATAGATATAGATATAGTTCATAAATCTGAAAAAAAAAACAAAAAACAACAGCTTGGAGGTAAATCCCAAAGGATCCTATATATATATATATATATATATATAAGAGAGAGATGACAACATTTTAAAAATTATACATGTTTCGTTAAAAACACACAATGATTGTTTTTTTTTACATTTTTTTGTTTATTTTTCTTGTTATATACAAGATCTTTGTTTACTGCTTTTAACACACATAAGGATGTGCATTGTGGTGCATTGAATATCGGCTCGGAACGAGAAATCGGGGAGCTGAGTTCGAATTCCAGCTGAATTCATTGCATGGGTTAAATAACAGGACAGATTGGGTTCTATAACTTTGGTCGGCAACCAGTCTACCGGAGAAAGCAATGGCAACCTACTGCGGGATAATCTTCTGCCCAGTCAGTCATGTCTCGAAAAAGACATGATCGCCCAAGCATGTATCACGTATGGCACTTAACTGACTGAATTCAGCTTAATATTTGGAGGTGAAGTGCTCCTTTATAATTTGGAAGAGAGGAAAGGTTCAGAAACACAATTAGTCAGGGTTTTAATACATTTAATACAACTAATTTCTGCATGTTTATTCAAAGATGGAGACTGTATGAGTCAAATAAAAATATTGCTTTCTTCCAAGCTGGGTCTGCTTACAGCCATCTTTCTTTGGTTAACTTTATTTACTGTTGTAAATCTATCATCGAAAACAGAGTCTTGCCTGTGCTAGAAATAGTTCCCATCCAACAACGCTAGTTGTTACAAAATCAAAACATTAACCTGAAAACTCGAGTCATGTTCTTACATATCCTCATCAGATCAAGACTTTTATATGAAAGTCATGCATGGCGCCAAACCCATTCAGAAATATCTAAACTTTCAGCTGTATACAAGCACTTTTTAAGATCAATGGTTAAAAATGGCTTCAAGTGAGTGAAGCCTGTGAGTTTTCATCCTTCTTTGAACCTACACAGTCACAAAAGATCATCCTTCTTTGAACCTACACAGTCACAAAAGATCATCCTTCTTTGAACCTACACAGTCACAAAAGAACAAAAACTGACAAAAGAAACCATATCACTAGAAGACTTTCAAACAGCAGCAACAACTAAAATGGATATCACATGTAGCTTGAAGAGAAAATAATGACATAATGAAGATGCTGACATTCCACATTACTTCAAACAAAAGATTAGGAAGGAAACCGTCATCAATACTGGGCAATTACAGCTAGTAGAATTGAGAAACCTATTTCCCCAAAAAATTGTTTGCCGTGAAAGATTTTATAAATTTCAACTGAAAGTAGCTCAGGCTGCTTGGTCAATGAATGCTAATTATTTTCTTATGCTAATTATTTTCAATGCTAATTATTTTCTTATAAAGGAAATATTAATATTAACCTTGCTCTTAACTCAAACTGCTCGATTAAATCAAATTTCAATTTGATGGAGCCTTACTTTTCAAAATTGAAAAATTTTTTTATCTTTTTGAATTTATTAACTTTAACCCCCGCCAATTAGTTTGGCTAAAACGTTTCATTTTCAGACAAATTATTTTATTTGTTTTTAATATAGTAATTAAGAAACTGAGGCACTTTGAATTAACTGAGCAGTGGGTTACACCTTTACCATTCATATGAGTTGACAATTGACTCATTTCAAGCTCAGAAGAGCATAAAAAGAATCAAGATTGA
Source organism: Ascarosepion bandense (assembly GCA_037127315.1). Lineage (NCBI taxonomy): Eukaryota > Metazoa > Mollusca > Cephalopoda > Sepiida > Sepiidae > Ascarosepion > Ascarosepion bandense. Next base: position 2,034,212 of record JBBBDQ010000423.1, on the reverse strand, counting down.
TGTATAAACACATCTATAAGCTGGTTTTTGAACATTATGAATCTATTAGAATAGAATTTATGGTTGCATCTATTTCAACAGTAAAATGATGAGACCAATTTGCCAATATAATCCATTCATATCATCGTGAGAATTCTTAGTTTAAAAAAAATTTTAAATCATTTTCATAAAAACGAAAAATATAATATTGTAAATATGAAAACATATACTGTTAAACGAAAGGCCTTTTTTTTTTAACTTAATGTATAAATCAAAAACAAAATTAAATCTTTTATAGTTTTTTTTTAAAAATTTTCAATAGGTGCACAACTCTAATTTCTTTTTTTTTCTAAGGGAATGCTTGATCTCAAGTTTCCTATTTTCAAAGCATTTCATCAAATGATAAAATGATAAAAAAAATTGATTTATAAATGAAAGAAAAAAAAATGTTCATTTTATAACCATAATCACAAAAAATATTTTCCCCTCAAATCTGAGATTTCTCAGCTTTCAAATGAAAGATATTTATTTATACCTAACGACAATATAATAGCAAATAGGACTGACTGTCTTTTATAGAAATCACTGATCATAAACTACAAATGAAGAAACATAACATAGTTTCTTTATTAACTATGTTAATAAAAGTACATTACTAACTGGAAATGCTTTAAGATTCTTCTTCTTCTTCTATGTGCCCTGTCCCTTCAGGACGTAGGCGATCATGGCTCTCCACGTCTCCCTATCCCTTGTGGCTCTTAGTATGTTTGCTCCTGCTGCTCCTGGCAACCCCCGTTCCGTCATCCACCTGATCAGTCCCTGCAAATATGTTATCCGCTGCCTTCCTCTGTCTCTCCTTCCTTCTATCTGTCCAGTCAGTATCAGGTTCTCCAGGCTCTCCTTCCTCATTGCATGTCCCAGAAACTTCATTTGTCTCTTCCTGATGCTCAGCATCAATTTCCTTTTTGTTACCATTCTTTCCAACACCTCGTCGTTGCTTGTATGCTCAGTCCACGATATCCGTAGCATCCTTCTGTAGAACCACATTTCGGCCGCTTCCAGTTTTGTCCTCATTTTCAATGATATTGTCCAGCATTCACAGCCATATTGAAGAACTGACATCACGTAGCAGTCTAGAACTCTTTTCTTAGTTTCTATTGAGATTTAAGATTAAAAAACCAAAAACCTTAGGGCTCTAATATTGCCCAGTTCAGGTCAGGCAATCAGATCTCATCATTATTAACAAAGAGAAGAAAACGTGTCAGAGTAAACCAGAGGAAAATTGAAAAAGTATTTTAAAAAAAATATCTTGACCTTGCCAGAGAACTTAGAAATTTGTTATAGCTTAAAGTAACAGTCATACCGAAAAATACCTCCCACCTTACAACATAAAAAAAATGTTGTAAATAGAGTGGACAATCTGGAAATTTATGTAAGGATCAAACCTAGCTAGATGACAGCATTATTAAAATCAGTTTGACTACTGATGAGAATGTGTAAATTTGAAAAGACTTGTTGTCACTTGGTCTTCTGTTTTGTAGACTATCAGCTACCACTGGCGTAAACAAATTTCAAAAGTGATTGTATTATAGTCAAAGTTTTAAATTAAAAACATTGGGGTGGGGGGAAACAAACATATCTTTTTAATAAATAGATGAAAAATGAGAAAAGATCTTAAAAAATAAAGAAAAAAAAAACAGAAAATGCCATCAAATATATAATAAATATTATATAAAAATTAAAAAAACAAAGGGAAATTTTTAAAATCATAACATTTCTAAATTATAATCTGTATTTATAACACCTTATATATCTCCAGATAAAGAGAACCAACAGGTTTATTATATAAAAAAAATAAGGACAAAATAGGGAAGTATATATGAATTTAACATTTCACTTTTAATTTTAGCTTCATCAAAAAAAAAAGAAACATTTATGAACATTAAAGTGAAATACGTTAAATTTATAAATATTTTCCTGTTTATTCCCTATTTTACTAGTCTGTTAGATTTTATCCATAGTTTACATATATATCTGACATTTTATGCACCATTTTAAGCATAATGTTCAAAAAACATTTATATATATGATGAAGACAAATACAATTTTTCACTTAGCTGATTGATGTATGATATTCAGCAGTTACGCCAACATTTTATAGAGAAACCTTTTCCATAATCATTCAGTTCACTCATCAGTTAGTTTCAGCAATTGATTGCTATTTTTCTCATTTTTTATTATTTTTATACTAAGTTCAATGTAATTTATTTACATGCTATATATAAAAAAAATATTCTGGGTAATTAGTAGGTACATAATTGATGATGTGGTAGTGGGAGAAACATTCATTTTGTTTTGAATATATATTTTTAACAACATTCTTCCTTGAAATGTTGAATATTTAACTCACTGATTGAACATTATACAGTGAAAATTTAGCAAAGTACCTGTCAGGCTACAGACTTATTGACCCCTCTATAAGCTGAAAAATTCTTAGCTTGGCCCATTTCCCAAAAGCTAAAAAACACCTCAAGCATCAGATTATTTGTTTTGTGTGTGTGTGTATATGTGTGTTGTGAGGGGGATTCTTGCTCAGGCTGAGAACTTTCAAAAACACAAGCATAAATACATAAACTATTCCCTTCACGTAATTTATGAAACATTGTAGTTTTGAAAAAATATTAAAAATTCACATCCTCAAACGAAACCGAAAACATGTTGGAAATCAGAATTTAATATAACTTTGAACCTGCTGCACTGTTCCATTTTCATAGAGCAATGTAATTTGCAAATCCTAAATTATCTCTCTCTCTCTCTCTCTCTATATATATATATATAGAGAGAGAGAGAGAGAGTTAGGGAAGATCAACCGCTTATGTTACTAGTGTTTCAACCTTTTCCCTTTCACCTGATGAAACTGAAAAGGTCGAAACCATAATAGTGTAACCTGCCGATCTTCCCTACATAAATATTCAAAGACTCCACATGTTGACTCTTCATCTTCCTTCAAACATGTATTGAGCACTTTTTAACAACTATTTACTGGTCTAATTTAATTTAAATCTGACCTTGAGTATATATAGTGTTGATGCGGCTACAGAGATTGTCTGATATCCATGACTGGGTTCTTCTGCTTCTGTGGCATGGTGCAGAGTCCTGTTGCCAGACATAGGGTCTTCCAGCAGCCACCCTCTTGACCCAATGCAGCACTACCTCCTCAAGGTACTTGATGTAGGCTTTCATGTAGAGTTTGAGGTTTTCACCAACAAATTCAGGAGTTCTTTTCTTATCAGAATGATGTGAATGTGTTTTACGAGCTGCCATCCCTTTATAATCACCATTAAACTAATCTTTTTCCAAATCCTCAGCACTGACGTACAGCATGCTGTTTCCAAAATTCTGGTGGAGTGAATTGTGTCATGGTGTAATTTTTCTCACAGATGGTGCCCAACTAACGTTACTATAATGTGCTGTCGATGAAAACACGCATGAAATTAAAAGCATAACATGGCACCAATACACCCTGTATGTTTATGTATATACATATATATTAATAAATACAGAAATCGAGAAGGGCCCTGTATAATATGATACGCACCTGACAATTGTTAAAAGGCATGAAACTCTGAGTCATACTTAAAATGTAGAATAATGTGTATATATATATATATTACTATATATCTTTGCTCTGTTATACAACATTGAGCACTGTTCTACTCACACCTGATTAATATTTATATATTGATGTGCATCTATATATATATATATATATATACTTATTTACCTTCTTGTCTATATATATATATATATATATATATATATATATATATATACACACACACACACACACATATATATACATACACATGTGATATATATATATATATATATATGCCTATACATACACACATATATACACATCTATATATGCATACACACACATCTTAATTTAAATTTTTTGCAAAGACTGTTCCATTTGTCATGTTAAGAAGACTATTGAATTCATTAATAGATATCACATTGTTTATTTTAAATACTTACATAAAAAACCCATTAATTATTGATGTCAACTCAAATTTAACTTTGTTTTATGCTTAAAACTTTATGTGACAACATTTAATCTAAAATTGTTTGATTATGCATTTTATATTTTTATGTTATAAAAGGTACTTGTATAAAAATGTTAAAAAATATATACAGTAAATTTTTTGGAACTATAATTCAATTTATCAACGATTAGACACCTTCAAATTATTTTCATATTCATTGATTGTATTCTTGGGCAAATATATTTATTTTTTATTAATTTACAACCATTTTTTAACTATTATATTATTATAAGGTTATGCCTTTTTGTGTAGTATGAGTCATTTATTTGAAGTCTAAACCAAAGACGTCAAGAGACAATGAGTTTGATCATCATTATACAGTTGAAATAGCTAGATGTAACCCTAAGTCCGAAGCTAACAGTTTCTTTTATCACTTCTCACTTGTGGAACTCTCTTCTGGCTTCTTGTTTCCCAGTCAAGTTTGGTCTTGAAAAATTTAAATGCAATATCAATAATTATCTTCTGTCTTCTTTTGTTGTTTTCTCTCCATAATGGTAGTTTTTTTTTTCTCATATTCTGTTACTCTCAGTAAGTCCCCCACCCCCGGGATTTTAGTGACTTCATTGCCTTGTTTAGAGTAAAATGAATAAGAAAAAAAAAAAAAAATTGGAAGATGCAAAAAGGTACGGTGCCATGTAGTCAAAGAGAAAAACATATGTAACTGTGGTCACTGCTTGAAGAGAGATTTACACAAGATGTGTGAAGTACCCAGGAGTATGGTTTTTGGCAATTAACGTATTTTATGGCTGCCAGGAATTTCAGCCACATATTTGTTTGCTCCTTTTTAATATTCCCATCGTCTCCAATAACAACAACAGGTAATATTTTGGTCTTTATATACCCAGTTCTAATGATTTCTATCTAGGGGTCATTGATATTTACTTAGTTTTTCAATTATATAATTATTCTTATTAAATACAGTTTAACATTTGCTATACTTATTAAGAAATATTTCTAAATATCACACGCTCCGTATATACATGCACATACATATACATACATACATACATACATACATACACACATTTAGTGTGTATCTATATATATATATGACTGTGTGTGTGTGTATATATATATATATATATATATATATATATATATGTGTGTGTGTGTATACGTGACTGTGTGTGCGTGTATGTATATATATATATATATATACACGCACACTGAAATGTGTGTGTGTGTGTGTATCTATATGTGTGTGTGTGTGTGTGTGTGTGTGTGTGTGTGTGTGTATATATGTGACTATATATATATGTATGTGCATGTGTATAGGGAGAGTTATATTACATATATGAGTTTTATATATATATATATATATATATATAATGCCTTTGTTTTGTGTAGTATAATAATAAAATGAAATAAAACTAGTAATAAAATAATTATAGTGATATATATATATATATATATATATATATAAACAAGGTGGAAACAGAAGAACATTGTTAAGTGAATGTAAATCTTCACTTTCAGAGTCATCAGAGTATCTTTCTAAATGTTTGATGCTGTGTAGTCATGAGAATGCAATGAATATTTACAGAACAAGCCAGTCCTTTTGTAATATTCATTATTATTTTTATTACAAAGTCACTAAAGCAAATATTAAAAAAAAACATAGTGTAACCAAGGCAATAAAATGTAGATTATAAATAAATATTAAATATATAAATAAAATATAGACAAAAATAAATAAAATTTAGATAAAAAGCCAAGTAACTGCATAAATTAGAAACAGGAGAAACAAAAAAAAAAAAATAAGAAAAAATAATTTTTTATTATTAACCTTAATCATCTTCCACACGGTTTTTCATTTACAAATTTTTAATTATGGATTTAATTTCCACCAAGTTGTACACTCTCAGAAAATAGCAGCTTTTGCAGAGTACTTTTAATGCTAACCAACATAGATTTCTGAAGTGACAGGACATTAGTCTTAATTCCAATTTTCTTAATGTTTTACCTTTAAATTTGATTGTATAGATCCTTATTATTATGATTATTATTACTGAATTATGATTTTACACTGTTTTTATTACTGTTTTTTATTGCAGAATTCAAGTTGAATAAACACTTGCAAATTAATAAACAAACATTGTACAGTGAATTGAAGATGATCACAAAATTACACATTCAACTCAATTTACTTATCAAATCTTCTGTGGCTGAATTGATGAAGGTGATGTACATGAAAGATAGTTAAAGTCCAAAGGTAGAGGTTCAAGTTTGAGAAATTACTTTGTTTTTTTTTTCAACACCAATTGTATAACATTTGCACCAAAGGAAAATAACAACCTATTGTGATAAAAAAAACCAATAAATACAATAATGCAAAACTAGTAATAAAATAATAATAGTGAAAAAGCTTTCTCTAAAAAACTAAGATGGAATAAAACTAGTAATAAAATAATAATAGTGAAAAAACTTAATATAAAAAGCAACAATAATAAGATGGAATAAAACTAGTAATAAAATAATAATAGTGAAAATGCTTCCTCTAAAAAGCAACAATAATAAGATGGAATAAAACTAGCAATAAAATAATAATAGTGAAAATGCTTCCTCTAAAAAGCAACAATAATAAGATGGAATAAAACTAGTAATAAAATAATAATAGTGAAAATGCTTCATCTAAAAAGCAACAATAATAAGATGGAATAAAACTAGTAATAAAATAATAATATTGAAAATGCTTCCTCTAAAAAGCAACAATAATAAGATGGAATAAAACTAGCAATAAAATAATAATAGTGAAAATGCTTCATCTAAAAAGCAACAATAATAAGATGGAATAAAACTAGTAATAAAATAATAATAGTGAAAATGCTTCATCTAAAAAGCAACAATAAGATGGAATAAAACTAGTAATAAAATAATAATAGTGAAAATGATTCCTCTAAAAAGCAACAATAATAAGATGGAATAAAACTAGTAATAAAATAATAATAGTGAAAATGCTTCCTCTAAAAAGCAACAATAATAAGATGGAATAAAACTAGTAATAAAATAATAATATTGAAAATGCTTCCTCTAAAAAGCAACAATAATAAGATGGAATAAAACTAGCAATAAAATAATAATAGTGAAAATGCTTCATCTAAAAAGCAACAATAATAAGATGGAATAAAACTAGTAATAAAATAATAATAGTGAAAAAGCTTTCTCTAAAAAACTAAGATGGAATAAAACTAGTAATAAAATAATAATAGTGAAAAAACTTAATATAAAAAGCAACAATAATAAGATGGAATAAAACTAGTAATAAAATAATAATAGTGAAAATGCTTCCTCTAAAAAGCAACAATAATAAGATGGAATAAAACTAGCAATAAAATAATAATAGTGAAAATGCTTCCTCTAAAAAGCAACAATAATAAGATGGAATAAAACTAGTAATAAAATAATAATAGTGAAAATGCTTCATCTAAAAAGCAACAATAATAAGATGGAATAAAACTAATAAAATAATAATATTGAAAATGCTTCCTCTAAAAAGCAACAATAATAAGATGGAATAAAACTAGCAATAAAATAATAATAGTGAAAATGCTTCATCTAAAAAGCAACAATAATAAGATGGAATAAAACTAGTAATAAAATAATAATAGTGAAAATGCTTCATCTAAAAAGCAACAATAAGATGGAATAAAACTAGTAATAAAATAATAATAGTGAAAATGCTTCCTCTAAAAAGCAACAATAATAAGATGGAATAAAACTAGTAATAAAATAATAATAGTGAAAATGCTTCCTCTAAAAAGCAACAATAATAAGATGGAATAAAACTAGTAATAAAATAATAATATTGAAAATGCTTCCTCTAAAAAGCAACAATAATAAGATGGAATAAAACTAGCAATAAAATAATAATAGTGAAAATGCTTCATCTAAAAAGCAACAATAATAAGATGGAATAAAACTAGTAATAAAATAATAATAGTGAAAATGCTTCATCTAAAAAGCAACAATAATAAGATGGAATAAAACTAGCAATAAAATAATAATAGTGAAAATGCTTCCTCTAAAAAGCAACAATAATAAGATGGAATAAAACTAGTAATAAAATAATAATAGTGAAAATGCTTCATCTAAAAAGCAACAATAATAAGATGGAATAAAACTAGTAATAAAATAATAATAGTGAAAAGACTTAATATAAAAAGCAACAATAATAAGATGGAATAAAACTAGCAATAAAATAATAGTGAAAATGCATCATCTAAAAAGCAACAATACAATAAGCAGACAAAATAAAACTAGTAATCAAATAATAGTAAAAATGTTAAAAACTTGTTAATTTGATAACTTTTAAGTTGTTCAATAAAATTATTTTGCTACATTCTTTTCTTTACACAAAATAATTCACATCCAATTTCAATAAGAATTTTACAAAGAAATTTCCAAACCGACAAATCCTTTTCTTATTAATACCATATGTAATTGTAAATGATCCAATTGTATAGGATATTAAATAAATAATTGTGTCAACATCATATTAGATTTCTCTGGGAAAAAAAACCTACAAATACATTGTGGAAATTGTATCCTTTAGTTTGTGAATTAACAAAGCAGTAACCTAAATGGACAGGTCAGGAAATGTTTGAAAGGTGGAGCCAGTTCTTAAAATATCTTGTAAGGTGCAGGATTACTTTGGTAAAAATTATTTCAGGTCAACATATTTGTCACTTTCGTGTTATTAGATCCAATGTTGAAATGAACTGAAAGTTGTCCTCATCAAATACATTTTCTTTATCATAAATATTTATGAAAATTTTCAGTAAGGAAACTCAGTTCCTTATTAATTCAGAGAAAGAGAGAATCCTCTAGATTTATCTGTAAATAGTTGAGACAAAATACATTCCACTGAGAATTGCCACCGAAAATAAATTCATATTAGTAGGGAAACAAAATTATATATATATATATATATATATATATATATATGTGTGTGTGTGTGTGTGCGTGTGTGTGTATTCTATACTAGCAGTATAGCCTGGCGTTGCTCAGGTGTAATGAAAGCTTTAAAACTAATCCATGGTCCTGGAGCTCAGACTCAGCTTAAAGAATATTTTTGTGAAGTTTGGTGAGAATCGGATAAAAATTGTGGATTTGTATAAAGGACATACAGACAGATAAACAGACACACACACAAACATCTTGCCTTTTATATATATATATTATCGATTTTCTGCACTATTGTAAGAACTGCAACCTTGAAACTTCTGAATATCATTTCTTATGTCTTTGTCTATGAGTGTATCAAATTTTATTAAAATCGGACCACTCATTCTATAACTCGATTTTTTCGATTATCAATATTTATCGGGGGTACCTCGACACAAAACCTAGCTAAGAACACTCACAGATGCTTATAGTATAAATATGTAAATTTTCAAGAAAATCGGTTCAGCCATTTTGAAGTCTATAGGTAATGGATACACACACACACACAAAGTTTCATTTATAAATAAGTTTAGATATGTATATGGATGTGATGAAAGTTTTATAATTTTGTTTTGTATTTTGTTTCTACACAATACATGTTAGGTCATAAACACTGGAAAATATAGTAATAATGAACTCTTTGAAAAGCGCTAATGAATTGGCCAAACATGCTTGGGGTTAATAATCATTACAGACAATTTCTACACACTCAAAGAATTCAGCAAGAATATTAGGAAAATAAAGAAAAAACTAAAAATATTAAATTTTCCTTGTTCATCACATTCAATGAAGCATGTATAAAAAAAGATTGATGTCCAGATCTGCAATATATATGATAAAATAAAGAAAAATAACAAAAAGGAAACATATCTCAGACTAACAAGTTTCCCTTTTGTTAAAGCTTCTTTAGAGACCAAGAGAAAAATGAAAAAACTACAGTGTGACAGTATACTAGTATGTTGTGATTTGGGGTTGATTCTTATTGGTCAGTTATGTGTAAAGTGTATTAAAACAATAGATTATTTTAAAATGTATGTGCAGGGAATATTTTGAATGGTAAAGTGATTTTAATGTATGTTTATGTTTGTATAGAAACACTTGTCTGTTTAGGCGCATGTTGAATAGTAACATATATATATATATAGCAGCATGAAACAAGGTAAATTTCAAATTTCATACTTATAGGCATAAGTTATAGAAAATAAAAAATAAGAAATAAGAGAACGACTGACCTGTTTCAATCCTGCTTTTCATCAGGGTTCAACTGGGATTTTTTTTTAATTGTTCAATATTTTAAAATATTAAAACTGAAATTTTAATATTTTAAAATATTGAAGAATTAAAAAAAATCCCAGTTGAACCCTGATGAAAAGCAGGATTGAAACCAGTTGGTCGTTCTCTTATTTCTTATTTTTCATCATTTATGCCTGTAAGAATGAAACTTACCTTTCATTTTTTTCATGCTGTTATATATTTTTGTACATCCAATAATTTATATATATATATATATATATATATATATAAAGATAGATAGATAGATAGATAAAGAATAGATAGGAAAAATAAATTTAACATGTTTTGCTTTTATTTAAAAATGAATCGTGGAATCATGGAATAGAAAATTCTGGTTTGTTTTTCATTCAGAACTTTCTCTTACATAATTCATCAAAAAATATTTCTGATGAAGCTTAAATAAAAATAAATATGTTAAATTTTTAAATTATTTGTTCTCTATTTTATCATTCTGTCAGATTCTAATCCATATTTGATCTTGATTCATATAACACACACACACACACACACACACACACACACACACACACACACACACACACACACACACACACACAGCCATAATTATTAGACCACCACAGTTTTTTAAAAGAAATGATGTATTTCATACTATTTTTAGTATTTATTGCCAAATGAAAACAGAATGGTTCTATTGTTATTATTACTTTGCAAAATTTTACAAGGCGTAGAAGCAAAGATGAACTTGTCTGAAACATCCTAAATTTTCTTCATTCTTTCATTGATGAAACTGCAATATAGGTAATTATTAAATATTTATAAATTCATTTGATGCACATATTATTGTGCAGTATTAACAAAAGAACCATTCTATTTTCATTTACAACTATTCAATTGGCAATAAATACTAAAAAAATAGTGTGAATATATCATTTTTTTTAAAACACTGGGGTAGCCTAATAATTATGGCCGGTAGTGTTTATATATATAAGCACAAAAAGTTTGTGACCAGCCCTGACGAGTGAAAACATCATAACAGTGCCCTCACAAAATTTCAAAGTTGGTATGAACCTGCTCAGTTAAATTGACTAATTCTTTGTGCTTATCAACACTATCTCCATCCTGATATCAAGCACTTTACAATAAAAACCTGCTTGCAAAAATATATTTTTTCAGTAACACCACTAAAAATACCAACAACCTTGGCACTAAATATTATCACAACTCATATATAAAACTTAAATGGCAGAATAGGAATTTATCTTAATTCTTGGTCATTGATAATACCTTTCTGGTTTTCAGTCCATTTCTACATTAAATAGTCCTGTCCTGACAGTCAAACAAACAATGCATATCTTCCTGCTTTTCATTGTATTTCTATAGTAAAATTATTTACAGGGTATTATTATATTAATTTAATTTCAAATTTGTTTCAGTAATGATTTTCATATTTTCTGTATCATAATCTTGGATTTCACAGGTAGGATTAATTTCAGAGTCAGTTTCATAATAAAACAGGAGAAATTCCTTTGACTCGTCAAGCTCAATGTACTCTGTCTTTAAAAAGATAGACCTGAAATTATCATTCAAAATCAAAGCCACTTTCTAAATTTATTATCAGATGAAACAATTTTCAAGGTGATGGATTATTGTTTTTATACACTGATTTGTAAGACAGCCCCCAGCCTCAAAGAAATGACAGTAAAAGTGTCAAGACATTGCAATCATCACAACCAAGAAGAGACTAGTTTATGCCAATTAATGGATAATGAAGCATTTGAGATTAATACAAAAGAAATACAAGACAAAAAAACAAATAAGCCAAATATCCTCTAAATTTATATTTTTTATTTGTATCAGCTATTTTTTCAGTCCAAGCTGAAGTTGGGCCTTCTCCGAGATCTGTTAGCAAATGGGAAGTAATTAACCTTATCTTTCCATTTTAAGACTTTTGGTACGAGGTTTGAATGAAGAGTTTCTCCACTAGCTTTCTAAACTGATTATGCTACTAAGGCTAGAGAGACCAGTTTGCCCTGCTATTTTACACACTACTGGTGAAAGAAGAGAAGGATTCATGAGTATTAGTGCAAAGTAAACACATCTCTGAATTTGAAATTCATCTGCGAATTTCAGTTTCCATGCTGACATTGGTTAAATCATTTGCCCTCTCTCAAGCGCACACACACTAGGCTCGGTCGATTTTGGAATTGTGACATTACACTCACTTTGAAAGTTCAGGTGTGACATGACGAATAAAAGACATGTGGACATGACGAATAAAAGACATGTGGACATGACGAATAAAAGACATGTGGACATGACGAATAAAAGCACAAAATATTTTTTACCTCAAATCATTACCACTTCTTGAGAAAACAAGTTTAAATTTGAAATTCAGGTTCAAAATCATATTGTTGGAATTTAATTTCTGGTAATCAGTGAAAGCCTTATAAAATTTATAATTTATTGAAACTTTACAAATTGTATATGGACAAGTTGGATAGTACAAGTGCATTATTACTAAATCATTGTGCCATCAAATAAGACCTTCATTTACTGAAAAATAAAGATATTAAACTGAACAATTTCGCTATATTATGATGTATGTTATACAATGCAGTAATTTTTGTGTGATTTTCAATAAACAATGCAAATTTAAAACATTTTGTCTTATAGTTTGTGACCAGCAGTATTGTCGTGTTGTAATATCTATTTTTTTTTTTAGTTTTATTAATTATGATCTAATGAATGCTTTAACAAATCTAATTTATTGAGTAGCCTTTTTGTTATCTTTTATATGGTTTTTATTTATTGAATACAGTAAAAAAAAATCTGTTTTGAATATATTTTCTATTCAATTTATCTAATGCAAAAGTTATCAACTTTAATTAGATTTATTCTTGAAATAGTAAAATTTTTTAAGTCAGTTTGTAAGCAAAACCTGTGGAAATTAGGTATTTCTGTACATTTTTTTCAGATGATCTTTAAAAGTCAAAAATTGGTAAAAGCTATGAAACTAATATTTGGTATCACTACTTATCACATCAAACACCAGATTTAAAATTGAGTGGAATGATAATTCAAAACAAAAAAAGTAAAAATAACCAACATGCCCTATCATACATGTGTGTGCAAAAATGAATGACAAAAAAAAAACAAAAAAAAAACTATATAACACAATTCACCCATAGAAAATATAAGAGAAATAATGAGATGATAATGGTTTCATCAATAAAGTCAGTGAGTGTGTTTGTGTGATATGATTGTGTATTTGGGCAGCAATCCCATTTTATACAGGTTTCATTGAAGGTGAGTAACATGAACCTGTGATTAAATTTTTTTTATTATATTTTTTCTTCCATGCCTTCAAGAGATTTCCTCTTTGGACATAGTATAAGAACTAGCCAAATTATATGTTTTGAATAGCTATATATTTATTCAATCTGACATTTTTTGTTTTTTTTGTTTTTAATCATATGACCCCCAAGCAAGGCGGTGACACCACTGATGCGCATGGGGCTACTTAAGAGTAGAATGATTGGAAAAGAGAAAGCTGGGAACCACATCCTAAACAGGAAACAAGGGATGAGCCTCTTCACCTGTTCAAAAGATGTGGGTGGAGTGTGAACCGGGCGATAGTTAAATTTCTTATTAAATACTCGTGTTCCAATTAACACTCCTGTTTTTATTTTAAACAGTAAAATAAAAAAGACAAATTTGTGGAGAGCCATGATCACCAATGTCCTTAAGGGACACAACACATAGAAGAAGAAACCTAGATTATGAATTCTTATTAAAGAAAAAAAAGTGCCTCCTGACAGGTCCAAACCTGTATTCCCTTTTTCCACCAGGGAAATGAAACCTACAGAGACAAAGTATGCCATTACCAATTATTCCATTCGAGACCATCATGATATATAAGGCTGGATTACAACCTTGTGAGCCTTCTAGATTAATGAAATTATGGGCACCTTCAATAAGCCTGAGCTACCCTCTAACATACCTGCAAAAGTTATGAATATTCTTTGCATGTGATATATTTTGGAGATATTTAAATAGCTTGAAGTAAACTTATTGCAATTTTTTAAATAAACAAGAATAGCTAACTTTTTTTTGTCAATAAAAATATGAAGAAATACCACTATTTTAAGATTTATTGCAAATTAGCACATATTTCAATACAACCAGAGTAAAAGACAGGCTTTTTTTTATAACCAGCATTGTAACAATAAAACAATCAAAATAAGTATGGGTTAATCACATTGATGTCATTTCAGTTCATAAAGCTATTTAGAAGTTACAGTACCTAGAAAATTTTGATCATGCCTTTATAAAAGCTTGAGTGGCTCTATGTTGTAGCCTATACTTTCCAAAAAGACAGTCTGACCCCATATATATTTTATCTACATAAAATTGTGCAAGCATTTCATTGAAATTTAAACTAATTTTTTTATTTGTTAGAAAATATTGTGTATATATATATATATATATATATATATATATATATATATATATATATACCATACTTCATAGCATTTACTTTTTAAAGTAAGTGCTCAGTACAGAGTGGAGCATTATATCAATTATATATATATATATAAGCATTACTTTGAAATTATAAAATGAAAAGAAATTTGTTTAAAAAAAAAAAATTGAATAATGATGATAAAAATGAAGGTGCAAGTGATAAAATGGTTAACTGTACAAGAAATTAAAGCAGAGTTCAAATCTTGCCAGAGGCAGTTTGTTTTTAATTTCACACTAATACTGCTAGGAAAAGCATGCCCTCCACCCAATCTCTTCACCAGATATGGGTTAAATATCAAATCAGACTCAGGTCAATATCCTTAGTTAGTGACCAATGATGGAGGATAACTCTGATTTCAAAATCATAAAAAATATAACAGGAAACCACTCCACTATCTTGAGCAAGAACAGCCATGGCAATACAATGTTTACAGATACTAAAAAAAAAAAAAAAAGGGAAGCCGTGAAGAGCCATGACTATGACCACCCTGAAGGGACATATCAATTAAAGAGGAGAATACAAGTAACAGTTATTTAAACCAACAGTATTATCCTCAAGATGAATCTACACAAAATTTATTCCATGGTGAATTACCACCAACATCAACTATCTTCGAAAGAATAAGAAATAAAATAATAATAATTGTAAGATATAATTTCTCTTTAAAACAAACACTATAATTTACACCGATCCAGCCACCTCTCCATTGTGCTGTTATGTAGTCCGGAAGATAAGTAACTTAATTACAGAGAAACTTATAAAGAAGTGATATTTTTCTTGTTCTAACTTGTTTTTATCTAAGTTGCACAGAGAGTAAAAAAAGAAACACATGAATGGATGCTAATAACAGTTTTGTTGTCTGTAGATATATTGGGTCTGTCTTCCTAAGCATATACATTTTTATAACGCCACATCAATATCAGCAGCTATTAAAAAAAGAAAAAAAAAGAGGAAAAAATGTGGATTAGAAATATTTTCTTCTATGTGCCATGTCTTTTCAGGATCTAAGCGATAATAGCCCTCCACAACTTCCTGTTCCTTGTAGCTCTTAATAAGTTATGTCTAAACAGCTATAAAGTGAGAGTTAAAAATATGGGAAGGGGAATTGATATATATTTTATTTAACATTCAGATATTGATAGAAATATTACAAGCTGGTAATGTTTTTTTTTTTCAGGTGGACTCACTTCTATAGGCAGTTTATTCCCAAATTGATGGATAGGTTTAAATAAGTGATACATTTTATTTTGAAAATATCATAAGTACTTCTCAATTATTTCTTAATATTTTTCTAAATAAATTTTAGCCGTGTATGCAAGACAATTGAACCTTGGTTATTATAACCTTTTGCAGGATTCGAATTTATGTTTTTAAAAACATAAAACTTACAGATATATATCTCATAATAAAACCGATTGTATTTGACAAAAACAAGAACAGTGTACTTGTGGAGAATAATATTTGTAAGGTAAGTAGGCTTTGTAAGTAAAGTGCTCACTATTAAGAAACCGACCATTAATATAAAAAAATTAAAATGTAATATCAGCAGCTATTTTTAAAAATATGTAGATTAAAAATATATATATATTCAATAAAGAATTATAAACTGAAAGTTCTAAAATAAAATGGGAGGAATGGGAGATTCAGCCACAGAAGATTTAATAAGTAAATTGAGTTGAATCTACAATTCAAAAGTTTCTTGGCCAACCTCAAGTTTGCGTTATATATATATATATATATATATATATATATAGAGAGAGAGAGAGAGAGAGAACACACACACACACACACATGCTATTACTCACAATTTTCTAACCCAGTTGTATCAAATTGGAGGCAACAAAATGTATATATATTATTAGCATAAATTTCTGTAGTTGTATATCAAACACTATTTTATTACCACCAGAACTCACTATTGTGATATATACATATATATATTTCTCTGTATCCTACAGTGATAAATTAGAATAACTTCACACACACACACACACACACATGTGCACACATATAGACACAGAAGTGTTCTTTTTTGTATATATTTTAGAAATCAGAATAAATACAAATATATTTTTGTGGTCTTTAAATATGAATGTATCTTGAGACAAAAACATCTTTTTGAAATAAGAAAGGCCACTCTTTAGAAATAGATTCTAAATAATTAGAATATTGTTTCCCACCTTAATCTACAAAAACTAACAGGTGAAACTGTTCCGATTCTTTTGGGCCCTTATTTAATCCATAATAAAACAAAAAAAAAACCACTTCAGATTTACAAAGGTGAATTTGATGCATTTATTAAGAGAAGAATAACAATTAATTACAAAACTGCACCATTTTATTTTACACCCAAAAGAGAGTCATGTATTGATAGACAGCCTCATACACATACATACTACTTTTTTTAATTAAGTTTTCTAATATTTTGACTATTCTTCATGGAAAGACTTATTTTGAGCTGCAAGGGACAGAAAATTGTGGAGAGACCTGATCACCTACATCCTAAAGTGACAGAGCACATAAATAGAGAGAAGAGAGTGTAGAAACAGTCTGTAATGGTTATTGAAAATGACTAATGAATTTGCCAAAACTCTTGAGACAATAATCATTGTAGAATAATTTCTGCACCCATCTTAGTACTTAAAAAAAAAGCCCCCCAAAACTGTAAGGACATTAGAAAAACTTTGATTGCCTCTCATATTCAATGAAATATATATAAAAGAAAGTCTGTTTTCAAAATACTATATATATATATAAATATAAACAAATACTGTCAAAAATATACATTTTTAAACTCACAACTTTTTAATAATTTTTCCTATATATATATATATATATATATATATAGATAGATAGATAGAGAGAGAGAGAGGCAATATTCATTAAAAAACGTATGCCCTCAGTTAATAGAATCAGCTATGAATACTGTAGTAATGTTCTAAAATGTTTATAAAAAAAAATTTTTTTTCATGGTTTAATAAGTGCATGACCATGACATTACAACACAAAAAATTCTGTTGTGGATAATTTTCATGTTCTAATGAACGCTAAGCAATTTGTCAACTGTTACATTTGAAGCAAGAATAAAATTTACAGTAATTTTTCGCAACACATTTTGTGGTTATTTTTTGTTACCACTTCTGAAGATAATCTCAGAATAAGATTGAAAGTACTTGGGAACACTGTCAAAAGTTACAGCACATTTCTTACATCATTCAGTTATAATACACAAAAGATTATCTGTGAGTATGAATGAATTTTATTAAAAATAAGCAAATACAATGTCTGCAATTTATTTAATCTGACATGTCTAAAAGAAAAATTTTCTGCCAAAATACACAAATATATATATATATACATATATATATATGCCACTTATTGTGATTATTTTTACTCTTTTAGATACTGATTACTGGTTGATAAGATCAAGCAAAGGATATAAAATTTGGGACAATTTGAGTAACTTTATATCGAAAAAAATAATGAATACAAAAATATAATAGATTCTTATATGATGTCTGTTCTTCAATATGGCAGCGAATGCTTGACAATCTAATTGAAATACAAAATTATTTATTTTTTAATCACTTCATTTAAAGTGTTTTTGACAAAGTGATTTTGATAACAGTCACCTTTTGATAATATCTGAGATTATATTAAACGAGGTTCTCTGCTTTTCTGATACTCGCATAAAAGATTACTTAAAACCAAGTGATAACATATAGATAGACTTAACTATCGCCCGGTTCACACTCCACCCACATCTTTTGTTTCCTGTTTAGGATGTGGTTCCCGGCTTTCTCTTTTCCAATCATTCTACTCTTAAGTAGCCCCATGCGCATCAGTGGCGTCACCACCTTGCTTGGGGTGATATGATTAAAAAAAAAAAAGGAAGGAGAGATTTAAACATATATCTCAGATGGACATTGCAATATTTTAAATCCACTTTTTTATTCTAAATATTTTTAAGTATTTTCATGGCAACTGCTCTGACAAGCATTTTTCCCTGGTTCCCTGACAGCATGTATTCATTTGTACTACTAGATTGGCATCGAGGTCCCACTCTTTTACTGTCAAAATAATTAAATGTAACTGCTTCTTCTACTCTATCAGTTTCTTTTCTCGCACTTCCCATTTGTGGAACTCCCTATCATTTTCTTGCTTGATTAAATATAACATCAATTGCCATCTTCTATCTACTTGATTCCCATCCATCTCTTATTTTTTCTTCTGTACCTTGTTTTTTTTTTTCTCACTGTAAGCCCCTGTGCACCAGTGGCAACCCTGCCCTAGGTGAAATGATTCTTTAAAAAAAAGAAACAAAAAAAAAGCCTTGCTTAAATCTTTTTACTTCTGTTATTTCAAAGTGATACGACAAGTTTAAAAAAAAAAAAGAAGGTA